>JARBWK010000625.1:0-27339 GCA_030556195.1 Anolis apletophallus
GGAACCTTGAGGAATTTCGTTACAAAGTGACAGTTGGGATTTGACAGTTGGGATTGAATATCTGTGAGGAAAGGATGTTTTAGAAAGGTAGCTGTGATGGCTGTTGTTTTTCGATGTTTTGCCAGTTATTGTTAAATACAATTCAATACAAAGATATATATTTACCTTGTGAATTGAATGAGAGTTTCATTATTCACTCGAACAGAGACTGGAATTTTTGGGCCGATGGGGAATTAAACTTCGATATTTCTGTTGCCTATCCGCTGTGACATAAATACTCGACGCCGAAAACCTCCACCTTCCGCCCGGCGCCCTCTGCCACCCATGGGACGCCTTTCACCGCCCAAGGCACCCCTTGCCACTCGTGGGGCACCCTCTGCTCGTAGGCTGTCTGCTGGGCTTCCACTGCAAGCACCAGCCGCCAGAGATGCTTTCGATGGAAGCCCAGAAGTCAGGCAGGCTGGGAGGCAGCTGGGATTCCCGGGCCAGGAAAGGAAGAAAAGAAGGGAGAAGGGAAGGAAGAAGCAAAGGAGGAGAAACAGAGGGAGGGAGAGAGGGAAGGAACGAAGTAGGTTGGGGTTTAGAAAGAGAGGAAGGAAGGGAGGGAAGGAAGGAAGAGAAGAACTGGAGGGATGGAAGGAAGGAATCCAGACAGAAGAAAGGAAGGAAATAAAAGAAGGGAGAAGGAGCAAGGGAAGGAGGGACAAAAAGGGAGGAGAAAGGAAGGAAAGGAAAGAAGAGAGAAGGTAAGGAGAAAGGTAGGTCTTTGTTCTAGAGATGGTCTTCAGAGGTCCCTTCCATCACTATTATTAATATTAATATTATCAATCTTAATAATATTGTTATTATCTGCTGGGGGTGAGTTGTTTGTGCTTCCCCTCCATGAAGGCAGAAGGTGTTGGACTAGATCAGTGTTTCTCAACCTGGGGGTCGGGACCCCTGGAGGGGTCGCGAGAGGGTGTCAGAGGGGTCGCCAAAGACCATCAGAAAGCACAGAATTTTCTGTTGGTCATGGGGGTTCTTTGTGGGAAGTTAGGCCCAATGCCATCGTTGGAGGGTTTCAGAAGGCTCTTTGGTTGTAGATGAACTATAAATCCCAGCAACTGCCGTTCCCAAGTGTCAAGTATATTTTCCCCAAACTCCACCAGTGTTCACATTTGGGCATCTTGAGTCTTCATGCAAAGCTTGGTCCAGATCCATCATTGTTTGAGTCCAGAGCGCTTTCTGGATGTAGGTGAACTACAACTCCAGAACTCAAGGTCCCACGAAAGGCCCACCAAATCCTTCCAGTATTTTCTGTTGCTCATGGGAGATCAACTCCATCATTAGTGGAGTTCAGAATGCTCTTTGATTGTAGGTTAACAGTAAATCCCAGCAACTACAACTCCCAAATAACAAAATCGATCCACACACACCCCAATGACCCCAACCCCACCAGTATTCAAATTTGGGCATATTGGGTATTTGTGCCAAATTTGGTCCAGTGAATGAAAATGCATCCTGCCTATCAGATATTTACATTATGACTCAACACAGTAGCAAAATTAGAGTTATGAAGTAGCAACAAAAATTATTTCATGGTTGGGGGTCACCACAACATGAGGAACTGTATTAAGGGGTCATGGCACTAGGAACGTTGAGAATGACTGACTAGATGGTCTTTAGATCAGTGTTTTTCAACCTTTTTTGAGCGCGCATTTTTTACATTTATAAAATCCTGGGGCACACCACCAACCAAAATGACACAAAACGACACTCTAACACAGTCATACATATAGTTAATATGTTTTTCAATGTATGTATACACTCAGTGTGAAACCTGGGCCTGTTTCGATGAACACAACATACATGTCCTGGCAAGAATGGCATGAAAGACACACAAACTTCCCACACGGAACTCCCATAACCAAGAGAAAATACTATAAGAGTTTGGTGGGCATTGACCTTGGGTTTTGGAGTTGTAGTTCACGTATATCCAGAGTCCACTGTGGTCTGAAACTGTTGGATCAGGACCAAACTTGGCATGAATACTCAATATGCCCAAATGTGAACACAGATGGAGTTTGGGGAAAATAGACCTTGACATTTGGGAGTTACAGTTTCTGGGATTTACAGTTAACACACAATCAAAGAGCATCCTGAACTCTTGCAACAATGGAATTGAACCAAACTTGGCCTATTGAACTCTCATTACCAACAGAAAGTACTGAAAGGGTTTGCTTGGGAATTGACCTTGAGTTTGGAAGTTGTAGTTCACCTACACCCAGAGAGCACTGTGGACTCAAACAATGTTATGTTATGTTGTTGTTTGTTTTCTATCCAGAATCACAATGTTGGAAGGAGGCTCACCACTTTAAGGTCCCTAAAGCAGGCATGGGAAAACTTCGGCCCTCTGGGTGCTTTGGAGTTCAACTCCCACCATTCCTAACAGACTGAGGCCCTTTCCTGCTTAAGTGGCTGAGGGGGGGAGGGGGAGGAAAAGGGCCTGAGGCTGCTAGGAATGGTGGGAGTTGGAGTCCAAAACACCTGGAAGGTCCAAGTTGGCCCATGCCCGCTTTCGACAGAGACCTCTTCCTCCCCCTCCTCCTTCGCGCCCTTTCTTCCCCTTCCTGCCCAACACTTACTTTTCTTCTACACTGCCGCTTCTGCTGCCATTTTGATCCGAAGGGGCAGCGTGAGCGTGTTCAAGAGGGGTGGGGGGAAGGAGGAAGACGTGACCCGTGCGGGCGCTACTGCGCAGACTCACCCCAGAGCAAAGCGAGCAGAGCGAGGCTGGGAAGAAGGGAGCCTGAGTGGAGAAGAAAAAGGGGAAGAAAGGGTATTGGAGGTTCCAATTTCCCACGGCACACCTGATGATCGTTCACGGCACACTAGTGTGCCATGGCACACTGGTTGGGAAACACTGCTTTAGAGGCCCCTTCCAGCACTATTATAACTATTATTCATATGAATACTATCAATCTTCCCTTCTCCCTTCTCTTCTTCCTTTCCTGACCCTAGAGTCCCAGCTGCCTCCCTACCTGCCTGACTTCTGGGCTTCTCTCGAAAGCACCTCTGGTGGCCTGTGCTCGCTTGCAGTGGAAGCCCGGCAGACAGGTTGCAAGCAGAGGGTGATCCGAGAGTGGCGAAGGGGCACCCCGCGAGCGGTGAAAGGCACCCCATGGGTGGCAGAGGGCACCATGCAAGTGGCGGAGGGCGCCCTGAGAAAGGTGGAGGGTTCCCCACAAGTGACGGAGGATGCAGCCACTGCTTTTACCGCGACTCCTCCTCCTCCTCCAGTTTGGATGCGGCTGTCGCCCCAGTTCTGACGCAGATGGAAGACATCCGCCTCCAAACTGTGTTAAACATGCGTGCCCGCCATTAACGAAGCCATTTTGGAATTTATTTGGAAAAATTCCGATTTTTTTTTTGAATTTGGAAGTCATCCAGATTCAAAGTGCCAGCGCCCCCTCCATCCGGAATGAGTTTTGAACCATTTTTTGGATCAACCAGGCCACCGTTTAGCCGGCTCCGGGGTTGGGGGGACTGCCCTTAAATGGGTGGCCTCCTTCCTCCGGGACCGGGGACAACGTGTGGAGGGGGGTGGGGAGGTCTCCGGGAGACTCCCACTTAATTGTGGGGTCCCCCAGGGGGCTATCCTCTCCCCCTTATTATTCAACGTTTACATGCGCCCCCTGGCCCAGCTGGCCCGCGACTTTGGTCTGGAGTGTTATCAGTACGCTGACGACACCCAGCTTCTGCTGAGAATGGACGGCAGGCCGGACTCCGTACCCGATTGTTTCCATCTATGCCTCGAAGCCGTGACCGGTTGGCTGCGTGCCAGCCGGCTGAAGGTGAATCCATCGAAGACGGAGATCCTGTGGCCTGGTCGGCCTGGGCTGGGTGGGTGCCGGTTGCCTACCCTGGATGGCGAGCGGCTTAACCCATCGCCATCGGTTAAGAGCTTGGGGGTTCTGTTGGACTCCTCGCTGACCATGGAGGCTCAGGTCTCCGTGGTCAGCAGGACGTCATTCTACCACCTCCGACAGGCCACTGGCTCCCTATCGAGTACCGAATTGCCTTCAAGGTGTTGGTTTTGACCTTTAAGGCCTTGCACGGCCTAGGGCCTGCGTACCTGAGGGACCGCCTTACCCCGTACTCTCCCCCGAGATCACTGCGCTCAGATGAACAGAATCTGTTGCTAGTTCCATCAGTCCGCTCCTGCCACCTATCGACGACCAGACAAAGGACCTTTTCCGTAGCGGCACCGGTGCTTTGGAATGCCCTCCGGACAGTACTCGAGCTATCTCAGAACTGGCCCCCTTCCGGAGGGCCTGCAAGACGGCCCTTTTCGGCTTAGCCTTTAATTAGGCACACCGGACCAAGAACTGTGCCGTATGTCCTCTCATTTAGTACTTGACGATGCTATATGTTTTAAATGTGGTTTTATGTTTTATGTTTTATAAAGTATAAGGCAACATGTTGTGACATGCTGCCTGTGTATTTTCTGTTATCCGCCCCGAGCCTGCTGGGAGGAGCGGAATACAAAAGTGAACAATAAATAAATAAATAAATAAATACTATGCTTCTCACCAGTCCTTGAGCAAAAACCGCTTTCCTCCCTTATTGCATCATCTCCCCACTTTTCCTCTGCTTTCCACAGACGCCTTTTAATGTCATTAAAGTCGTTTCCTTGGGCAGAAAAAACATCCTCATTAATTATCCTGCATTTCAAGTGATAGTGGAAATGGGATGGTAATTGGGCCTTAATCCACACTTGGCTAATGGACCAGATCTGTGGAGTGGCCAGGAATAGTGTGTGTGTACGTGCATGTGCATGCGTGCGAATGAAAACGCAGCATTCTTGGATGGAGAATGCTATGTTTCAGAGATATTACACGATGTCAGTGTTTTTCAACCTTTTTTGAGCCGCGGCACATTTTTTACATTTCCAAAATCCTGGGGCACACCACCAACGAAAATGACACAAAATGACACTCGAACACAGTAATACATACAGTTAATATGTTTTTAAATGTATTTATACACTCAGTGTGAAACCTGGGCCAGTTTCGATGAACACAACATAGATATCCTGGCAGGAATGGCAGAAAGACACACATGAGGGTCTTGCTCAACAGCTGGGAGTTATAGTTCACCCGCAATCAAAGAGCATTCTGAACTCCACCAATGATGGAATGGAATCAAACTTCCCACACAGAACTCCCATAACCAAGAGAAAATACTATAAGAGATTGGTGGGCATTGACCTTGAGTTTTGGAGTTGTAGTTCACCTATATCCAGAGAGCACTGTGGAGGGGAGGGAGGAAGACGTGGGGAGAGTCTGCGCAGTAGCACCCGCACGGGTCACATCTTCGTCCCTCCCCCCTCCCGCAGAAGCGGCAGCATGAGCAAAGCGAGTCTGGGAAGAAGGGAGCCCGAGTGGAGACGAAAAAGTGTTCGGCAGGAGGGGGAAGAAAGGGTATTGGAGGTTCCAATTTCCCACGGCACAGCTGATGATCGCTCACAGCACACTAGTGTGCCACGGGACACTGGTTGGGAAACACCGCACTATGTAACACTATGATTTTTGTTCTTGGGTTATAAATAAATGTCATTTCCGAATTGGTTCTGTCATAAAAACGTGGGGAAAGTTTATCAAACCGCAAAAGCTTTGTCTTTGTGGAAGGGACACCCTGCAGCACATTTGGCCATAGTTTTTCCATGATTATCTCATAGCAACTCAACAAATTCAACCTAGTTTGTGCCAGGGAAACAAAGTGTCTGGGGTATAATAACTACTTTCAAAGTAAGTACCGCACAATTAAACAGGAAATAATGCTTTCTAGTCAGTAACAAAAAGATTTCCCCCTAATGTTGTTACAATGTGTTATTACGAATTAGTACTATCGAGGTATAGCACTGCTCTCCATTGCTGGAGAAATCCTTGCAAGGAGACTCCTGAACAGATGAGTTCCTGCCATTGCAGAAGAAATTCTCCCTGAAAGCCAATGCGGCTTCAGAGCTAACAGGAGCACCACAGATATGGTTTTTGCCCTTAGACCAGTGTTTTTCAACCTTTTTTGAGCCGCGGCACATTTTTTACATTTACAAAATCCTGGGGCACACCACCAACCAAAATGACATAAAATGACACTCTAACGTAGTAATACATATAGTTAATATGTTTTAAAATGTATTTATACACTCAGCATGAAATCCAGGCCTGTTTCAATGAACACAACATAGATATCCTGGCAGGAATGGCAGAAAGACACAAACTTCCCACACAGAACTCCCATAACCAAGAGAAAATACTGTAAGAGTTTGGTGGGCATTGACCTTGGGTTTTGGAGTTGTAGTTCACCTATATTCAGAGAGCACTGTGGACTCAAACAATGTTGGATCAGGACCAAACTTGGCATGAATACTCAATATGCCCAAATATGAACACAGATGGAGTTTGGGGAAAATAGCGTGAGCGTGTTCGGGGGGGGGGGAGGAAGACGTGAGCCGTGTGGGTGCTACTGCGCAGACTCGCCCCAGAACAAAGCGAGGCAGAGCGAGGCTGGGAAGAAGGGAGCCCGAGTGGAGAAGAAAAAGTGTTCGGCAGGAGGGGGAAGAAAGGGTATTGGAAGTTCCAATTTCCCACGGCACACCTGATGATTGCTCACGGCACACTGGTTGGGAAACACTGCCTTAGACCTGTATGTTAGCCATTTGTCATCTGCTAGTTCTTTTTTGTGGGTAGCTTCCGTGGGTGATACCCATAATGGGATACCCCGGAAAAATCTTGTCTTATATTTTCCCCACGTTTTGTATAGAGCAGCCCTCACATAGTGGTGTGTGAAGTTTTTCTCTGATTTCTTCCTATCATACCAGAGGTATGCGTGCCATCCGACACGTAGATACTGCCCTTTCCAATGTCAATAAATTTGGGTTCTGTAGTAGTACCCAATCCTTTAATGCCACCATGTTACACGCATCATAATACAGCCGGAAGTCTGGGAGTCCCATGCCCCCTCTTTCTTTCCTGTCCGACATTAATTTGAGGCTTATTCTCGTCTTTTTGTCTTTCCAAATAAATTACTTCAAAA
This sequence comes from Anolis apletophallus, assembly GCA_030556195.1. Classification (NCBI taxonomy): domain Eukaryota; kingdom Metazoa; phylum Chordata; class Lepidosauria; order Squamata; family Anolidae; genus Anolis; species Anolis apletophallus. The sequence goes on from JARBWK010000625.1 coordinate 7,078, forward strand.
ATCGGACGCAGGCAGGTGGGATATTAAATCTCTGGAGGCAGGGCCGTAGCCAGGATTTTGATTCGGGGCTGAGTTTGATTCGGGGGGGGCTGAGACTGGGTGGAAGAGGGTCTACCCTAGCAAACCTTTTGTATTGTTATCCCAATAACCCCAATAACCCCATTAATGTGGGATATAATGAGCATGGTGATCAGATCATGATATGAATAAACACAGGGACGGTCCTACAAGATAGGCCAAGTAGGCGGCCGCCTAGGGCGCCACCTGGGAAGGGGGCGCCATCCTGGCCGCATGGGCGCCATCCTGGCCCTGCCGATGTTCCTCAGACAGTGCTGCAGCTGCCTGCTTTTGACCCCGGCCTTGTGCGCTCCGGCCGCTTCTGGGCACGCGCGGAGGTTTTCACGCAGGCGCAGTTGCTCTGGAGCTGAAGTTGAGCGCAGGAGCAACTGCACATGCGCCGAAAAACCTCCGCGCATGCCCAGTAGCTCCCTTGCGCAGAAGCCTGTAAGCAAAGCACTCCCTATCGGGCAGGCAGGGAGTGCTTCCCTCTCCCTTTGTCTCCGCCACAATGCGTTTGCAGGAAGGAGAAAAGAATCAGTGAAGGAAGTGTAAGGAATGAATGAAGGGCTTTCCTCCTCCTCCTCCTCTGTGACCTCTTCTCTCCCTCCTTCCTTTCTTCGGCTCTATTTCTGTCTAGACCCGAGGGGCCTGAGGCTATGAGGAGTTGTTGGAGTTGGAGTCCAAAACACCTAGAGGGGGGAGGGCCCAAGTTTGCCCAGGCCGCGCTGCCTGTATTCGACCTCATTTGAACATTTTGGCTGTATTTCTATTTACATTTACATTGGGATCCTAATTTTGGACTTATGGGAGACTCCTATGAATTATGAGACGGGTGGTAGGTCATATATTCTGATTTTGATGCATTTACATTGCATTTCTTGTTGATTATTATACAGTTCTGCTTAATATTGTAATAGAATATAATACAAATACAATATAACAATAGAATAATGATATATTTTATATTACGTGTAATATTACAAACAATATTGCAGTATAGTGGTATTGTACAAAATAGTAATATATAATATTTTATTTTACTTTTATTTTGGGTTATTTGAGTTTTATAGGAGTCATGAAAATATTTAGTAGAGGATACTTTTATTGAAATAAATAATTTTATTATTTTATAATAATAATATAATAGAATGTTACATTATATTATAATGTCAATATAGTATAATATAATTATATTGTAATGTAGTATAATATAAGTATGATATAATATAGTATGAGTATGCACTATAATATATTGTATATACATTGATACAATATAATACTACTAATGGTATTGTGATATTATAATTGTATTATTTGTTTTACATGGGGGCAAAATAATGTTGGGGGCACCAAAATAATGTTCGCCTACCATTTAAAATTACCTTAGACCGCCCCTGAATAAACATAACAGTTTAAATAATGTACCAGTAAGGCCTTTTCACGGACCACCCTGAGAATTTTGGGGGGGGGGGGCTGAAGCCCCCTTAGCCCCCCCCCCCGGCTACATGCCTGTCTGGAGGAAATAAGGCAGGAATTTCCAACACTATCTTGGTTCCAGTACCATCAAATTCACGAAAGATACAAAATAGACCAAAAAATTGGCTTCACGGAAGATGAGCTACTGGAACCAATGATGAAAAAAACAAAGAAAAATATAAGACTTGTGTACAAAGTATTGCTGAGATGAAAACTGGAGGATGAACATATCAAAGACTGTCATACGAGATGGGCCCAGGACTTAGGTTATTCCATATTATTGAACCAATGGGAAGAGATCTGGGGGGAAAAGCTTAAATATACCACATCAACAGAGATTACTGAAAATTGGCTAAAAATGCAATTTTGCTGGTACTTGTGTCCAGTAAAGATAGCAAAATTTGATAAAAGAACATCAAATAGATGTTGGAAATGTGGGAAGGAACTGGGCACGTTCATACACCAATGGTGTCACTGTAAGTGCGTCAATAGATTTTGGAGATCAATACATAGTGAGATCCAGGCAATATTGAATATGAAGTTTGACTTAGATCCTCAGTACTATCTACTAGGACAGGGCTGTCCAACTTCTACTGGACCTTGGGCCGGAATTCCGGTCACTGATCACCTGGGGGGCCAAGCCCTGGCTCCGCCCCTCCCCCAGCTCCGCCCCCTCCCCTCCCCTGGCTCCGCCCCCTCCCCACCCCCAGCATTGCATAAATATACAATTACATATTATATTATTTAAATAAGGGGAGAGGGAGGGATGCATGGAACACATGAGGGGCATAAATATACAGAATATCAAGGCAGAAAATCCCACAATCTCTGCTTTGAGCTGGAATATATGACTGTTCCACTGGCCACATTGATCAGCATTGAATGGCCTTGCAGTTGAAAGGTCTGTGTGCTTTCATTCTGCCAGTTTACCCCTGGCTGATTCCATTCAGTGCAAGTCATCAAAGTAAACTTAGGTAATTGCAAAGAATGTAAATAATCCTGGGGAGGAAAAGGAGGGGAAAGAGGGTGGGAGGCCTTTCCTTGAGCTCCCTCTCATTCAATTCCCCCTCCCTCCTTTTCTCCTCCCCCCCTCTCCTATGGCTGACCGGTTCTCTCCTTCTCATTAAAGAGACAGTTCATGAAACGCAAATGAAGGGGTCAGAAAGGAAGGGGCTTGTGTGTGTGAGAGAGAGAGAGAGAGCCAGAGAGATCTTCCCTTTGCGCTGGGGAGAGGTGTGCCCAGGGCAGATCCCCCTCCTCTCTCTCTCTCTCTCTCTCTCTCTCTCTCTCTCTCTCTCTCTCTCACTCACTCACTCACTCACTCACGCTCTCAGACACACTCCCTCCCTCCCAACCCCCTTTTGCTTCCCTGGCACTGAGGGCCTGAGCGCCTCCCAGACGGAGCAGCAGCAATCCTGAGGAGGAGGAAGCGGCGCTGCCGAGGGGGAAAGCCATGCGGCCGGTTCGCTCTTCCTGTTTGCTGCCAAGGGGGCGGGGCCCGAGAGATGTCACTCCCTCCCATTGGCCCCCTCCCTCAGGAGAAGAGGAGGCAGCCAATAGAAAGCCAAGGGGCGGGACCAAAAATTATAATAAAAATAATATTTTTTAATTGAAAAAATATTTTAAAAATATATTATTTATTGCAGGAGGGTAAGGGGCCGTAGCCAAGGGGACTTACTAACAAAATCTTCAATCCCAACCAGGACAAAATCTTCTTTATCTTGAGCACCTGTGCCAGAATAACGTTGGCGAGACACTGGAAGAGCAAATCCACCCCAAATGTGGAAGAATGGACGCTGAAAATACTGGACACGATCCAGATGGACTCCCTTTCCCAGAGTTTGAGTGACAAAAAAAATAAGACAGACTGGTCCGCTCTGAGAACGCACATGCAGAATAGAGGAAGCAAAATTATGCTTGACTTAAATGACATATAAAGGGAAAGGTCGACACGATGTGCTAAAAGACTCACAGAAAACGTTGTAACAAGGTATCGCAATCTGGAGCGACGCTCGGGAAGTCTTTTAGAATCTTTCTATCTCTCCCCCCCACCCTACCCCAACCTAAATATTCCCCCCATCCACCTCCCCAAACCCTTCCCTGTTTGCCCCTTCTTACCTCTCTGTCTCTAACCCCCTTTCTATCTGCTCATGGAACATCCAAATATATTTATGTTTGTATGTACACCCTTATTATTTTCTGGAAAATTACAAATAATTTATTTTTTTTAAAAAAGGGAAACACTGCCTTAGACCAGTGTTTCCCAAGCTTTTTTGAGCCGCGGCACACTTTTAACATTAAAAATCCGGGGCACACCACCAACCAAAATGACACTGTAACACAGTAAAGAATGGCTGGGGATGGTGACCTGCTGGGAGCAGCTGCTGGGAGTGCCGAAGCCGGGGGAGGCGCCAGGCCACGCCATGCCCCTCCCCTCCCCCCGGCTTCAGTTCTCCCACAGCTTCGCCAGCCTTGAGGGGGCAGTGCCAAGCCATCATTGTGTTGGCTCGGCCACCGCTGGTTTGACACTGCCCCCTCAAGGCTGGCGAAGCTGTGGGAGTGCTGAAGCTGGGGGGAGGGGGCAGAGCCAGGCTGTGTCATCCCCCCCCCCGGCTTCAGCTCTCTCACAAAGGAGGAGCATGAGCGGTGGATGGGCTTCAGTAGGCGGGGCTCCTCCGCGCGGCTTCAACAAGCACGGGGGCGGGCGTCATGGCGGATTAGAGGCTGGTTGGGGAAACGGCTGAAGGAGGCGGCACCCTTCTTTTTCTTCGCCACCGCCCGGCCCTTCCTCTTCCTCTCCCAAGCAACAGGAGGAGGGGGGAAGGAAGGGGGGCAGAGAGCTTTTCTCGCGGCACACCTGATGATCGCTCACGGCACACTAGTGTGCCACGGCACACTGGTTGAGAAACACTGCCTTAGACAACTGCAAGAGAAATGTAGAGAGCACAACAAAGGACTCTATGTAACATTTGTCGACCTCACCAAAGCCTTCGACACTGTGAGCAGAAAAGGTCTGTGGCAGATCCTGGAACGACTAGGATGTCCCCCCAAATTCCTCAAAATGATTATCCTGTTACATGAGGGCCAGCGCGGTCAAGTCAGATACGGCGATGCTCTCTTGGAGCCCTTTCTCATAACTAACGGAGTGAAACAAGGTTGTGTTCTTGCACCAACCCTATTTACAATCTTCTTCAGCATGATGCTCTAAAGGGCTACGGCAGACCTTAAAGAAGAAGACGGCATATATATACCCTAGCGTACTGATGGTAGCTTGTTCAACTTAAGCCGCCTCAGGGCTCGCAGTAAGACTCTAAACTATCTAGTCCGTGAGCTGCTTTTTGCTAACGTTGCTGCCCTTGTCGCCCATTCAGAAGCAGCCCTGCAGCGCCCAACATCCTGCTTTGCAGCAACTGCAAAAGTGTTTGGGCTGGAAGTCAGCCTGAAGGAAACGGAAGTCCTCTACCAGCCCACACCACAGGAAGAACACCATCATCCCCACATCAGCATAGGCGAATCTGTGCTTAAGTCCGTTCAGCAGTTCACCTACCTGGGAAGCATCATCTCTTCAGACACCAAGATTGATAAAGAGATAGATCACAGATTAGCAAAGGCATAGAGTGCATTCGGAAGGCTTCACAAAAGAGTCTGTAGGAACAAGACCTGAGGCAAAGCACCAAAATCAGTGTGTACAGAGCTATCGTCTATTCTCCTCTATGGGTCTGAAACATGGGTCACCTATCGCCAACACCTGCGACTCCTCGAATGCTTTCATCAGCGCTGTCTTCGCACAATCCTAAATATACACTGGATTCACTATGTGACGAATGTTGCTGTCCTTGAGCAAACAGGGATAACCAGCGTTGAGGCCATGCTATTGAGAACAATCTCTTTTTTTGAGTGATGGTGACTTTTTTGGGTTAGTAGGTATCTTGTGCTGGGCAGGGCACGTCTCTAGGATGGAGGACCACTGCCTCCCAAAGATACTACTCTATGGTGAAATCACCACGGGTCAGCGCAAGAGAGGCGTCCCCAAAAAGAGATATAAGGACTCCCTGAAACAACATCTTGGGCTTGGCCAGATTGATCACCAACAATGGTCCACTCTGGCCTCACATCGGGATGCTGCGGCCTCTTTCGAGAAGACACACTAAATGGGTCTCGAAGAGAAACGACAACGCAGAAAGAACCGCAACTTGGAAACGACATCACCCAAGGAGACTTTCTGCTGTGCTTTCTGCAACCGGACTTGCCTATCTCAGATTGGCTTTTTAAGTCATCAACGCGCCTGTAAAAAGCGTGGGATGAGTCCTTCCTAAGAATCTTTGTTCGCGAAGTAATGCTTATACACACACACACACACACACACACACACACACACTAGCTGTACCCGGCATGCATTGCTGTGCCCTATTCAGGAGATGAGAGAAAGTTTGAGTATGTAAGGGTTTGAAATGATGTGACTTACGGTCTTCGTGGGGTCATGGCTGTGTCGTTGTGGGTTCTTCTTATGGGTGGGATGTAGAAGTGTTGTGGATTTGTGTGTGTTGTGTGTGAGTTGTGTAGTAGGTCTGTAGAGGTAGGCATCGCGAGTTGTGTGGCTGTCATGTTGTGGGGGTGGTATTTGTTAAGTGGGGGATTTGTGGTGTGTGTTTGGGATGGTGGTTGCAGAAGAGTGTGTAGTGTTGAGTGTGTAGGTTGTTGTTGTGAGTGTGTAGTGGTAGTGTGTTGTGGATATGTGGGGTGTATTGTTTGGTTGTACTGTGTTTTTTTCTTTTTAGCAGTGTTATGTATGCATTGTGTGTGTGTCTGTTGTGTTTTGGGTCTGTAGAGGTAAGTATCACGAGTTGTGTGGTTGTAATGTTGTGGGTTTGGTGGTTGTTAAGTGAGTTTATGTTGTTGTGGGTGTGTTTGGCTGGGCCGAAGGGCAGCGGCAAGGCGGCAGCAGAGACCCCGTTCCTTCTGTCTTCACCCTGTGCCATCCGGAGGGTAGTAGCGGTGAGGCCAGCGCCCCCACGCCTCCTCCTTCTTGACCCTCCGTCCTCCGGAGGGCAGCCTCAGCGGCGTGGAAGCCTCTCTCTCCCCGGAGCCCTCCGTGTGGCCGCCGCTATTCCGTGGCGGCCACACATCTTTCATGGCGTCACTTCTGGCCGGGAGGGGACTTCCGGTTGCCATTTCCTCCTCCTCTGCCTTGTCCTCTTTCTCCTTGCCAGCTCCGTTGGCCATTGGCATTCACTAAGCGCCGTGATGCTTGGTGTGAATGGCGGTTTTTGGGGGGTCGTATTTAGGGGTCTTGCGAGGTATGTAGGGCGGGGTTTTTGTGCTCCGAATGTACCTTGTGGTATGTGGGAATGTGTTCGGTGGTTGTTGTAGTTCTGGGGCTTATAGTTTTCCCGTCTATAAGCGTCAACGCACGGACTCTCTCTCTCTCTCTCTCTCTCTCTCTCTCTCTCTCTCTCTCTGTGTCTCTCTGTCTCTCTGTCTCTCTCTCTCTATATATATACTAGCTGTACCCGGCACGCGTTGCTGTGCCCTTTTTAGGAGATGCGAGAAAGTCCAATCATCCACGGTGTGCCCTCCTCTAAACTGCAGTTGGATGGAGTGTGGGTCATGGGGGGCATGGTGTGCCAAGTTGGGTCTTTATTGGTCTTGGTTCTGGGCCACAGTGGTCTGTGGGGAATGATGGGTTTTGAAGTACTACAAATCCCATTTTCCATGGTGGTACTTCAAGTCCCATCATGCATGGTCGGGCTCTGTGTGCCAAGGTAGGTTACTGTAAATACACAATGTCCCATGAGCTGAGGCCTAGTTAGGAACAGCAAGTTAATGAAGCCTTACTGTCAATTCAGGCCATACACAATGTCCAATGAGCTGAGGCCTAGTCGGGAGAATCAAGTTAATGAAGCCTTACTGTCTATTCAGAGCGTAAACAGCTTCCCAGTAAGTGAGGCCTAGTTAGGGAAATCAAGTTAATGAAGCCTTACTGTCAATTTAGAGCGTAAACAGCTTCGGAGTAAGTGAGGGCTAGTTAGGGAAATCAAGTTAATGAAGCCTTACTGTTAATTTTGGGCGTGGTCTGTGATTTTTTGGGGTGTAAATTTTCGGTTGGAAGTGATTTGGGTGTTTGTGTTGGGGATTGGCTCAGGCCTTTTCCTTATTCTGTTTTGGCAGTTTATTATGGATCGGAATTTTCATGTTGGCTGGCCAGTGCAGCAGTTATGCAAATCCGCCCTTATTGGCAGCCAATCATGTTGTTCAGAATGTAGAGGCTGGGTGAGTCTTTGGCTGTCCTGGAGGATGCTGGTACAAGTAGTTGTATTTTTACTCGTTGTTTTGGGGGCCTTTTAGGTTTTGGGGGGGGGAGTTTCTTTGCTACAAACGTACCTTGCTTGAGGCCTATTTCTGTTGGCAAGTATTGTGTTTCTGCGTTGTATGGTTTCTTTGTTGAGGTATACATCACATGACGTGAACCCATTTATATAATAGATATATATCGCCCTTCTCACCCCAAAGGGGACTGAGAATGGTATTATAAGTAATTGTTGAGAAGGACGGGATGCAAATGTTTGAAATAAACAACTCATGCACGAGATTTTCTGGACTTTGCGTATACACATTCTCCATCAGTTAAAACCACCAATTCATTTCCGTAGGGGAATTTGCATAATGCGTAAGGCAACAACAGGATTCCAGGCAATGTGTGCTCACTGGCATCTGTGGTGTCAATACTTCACACCATTCGGATAGTCAAGTGATGTCAAAATATTCCTCTACTCAGTCTCATCTTCCGGCTAACGCTGCTATTTCCTGGCCGTCTTCTCTCGTCTGGGTTCACCTTTGCTCTGCCCTCATCCCGCACTTAGAATTCTTTGCCTCTTAATAAGCATTTCTCCATCTCAAATGCTTTTAAGGGCCTTCTGTTTTTCCAGCCCTGCATTTCGTGCAATATAAACACAGAGGGTCAAAGATGGGAAAACCTCCCATCGAATCCCCATGTGTTTAGATTCTTACAACTGTGTTTAGAACAGCAGCAAGGAAGAGAAAGAGAAGGTACGAGGGCGGGTCAATAAGTCCGTGACTTTTTGAATGAAACACAAGTTTTTGGATAAAAAATAATAATTTTGTTTTTCAACGTAGTCTCCTTTGAGCTCTATACACTTTGTCCAAAGTTTCTCCAATTTTGTTTATCCCTTCCAAAAAATAAGATTTGTCGAGGTCATCAAAATAGGTATTTGTCTGTGAGACGATGTCATTGTTGGAGTCCAATCTCTTTCCGCCGAGCCATTTCTTCGGGTTTGGAAACTGACTGACTGACTGACTGACTTTATTATTTCTGAGTTGCTCTCCATGTTAGTGTTCCGGGCGACTTACACACAACAAATTCCACAATTAAAATAGAGCATTTAAACTAGATTAAAATATTCAGTGGTTAAATGCAGGGGCCAGGCTCGGTATTTGAGTTCCTGGTTCTGCATTAACCATGGGCTTTCCTAAATAGCCAGGTCTTCAGAGCGGTCAGGAACTGGGGCAGGTCGAGGAGGCTCTCTGGTCCGGTGGCATCGAGTTCCAAGAACGGGGGCCACAACGGAGAACGATCTCCGTCTCGTGGTCTCCAGGTGGGCCTCTTTCAAGCCTGGTACGTGAAGAAGGTTCTTGTTTGCTGGCCGCGGGGTCCTTGAGCAAGCAGGCATCAGCAAGCGGTCTTTTAGGTATGTTGGGCCCCGGCCCGTAGGGCTTTGAAAGCCAAGGTCAAGGTCTTGTGTAAGGCTCTATACTCACTTTTTACTGAGGGGGACGGGGTCAGCGGTTCCCCTTCAAAGGGGGGCAGCGAGAAAGGTGGTTCTGGGCGGCCCGGCCATAAGATCTCCGTCTTTGATGGATTTATTTTAAGTTTGTGGGCGCGGAGCCATTTTGTCACTGCTTCTAGGCCTCGAGTGAAGTTTTCGGGCACCGAAGTTGCGCCAGGCTCCAGTTTCAGTAGGAGCTGGGTGTCATCGGCATATTGGTAGCACCCTAGGCCGAAGTTCCGGGCTATACCAGCCAACGGCCGAACATAGATGTTAAACAACGTTGGTGATAATATGGCGCCTTGGGGCACTCTGCACTCGAGGAGAGATTTCCTAGATGTTTGGCCTAGCCATTCAACTCGCTGACTACGTCCGCGACAGTAACTAAACAAGAAATAGTCACTCGGGGCTAAATCCGGAGAATAGGGTGGATGATTTTAGATTGCACCGGGTCATTTGCATAAGATCTCTACTGACCAGAAGGTCATGAGTTCGAAGCCTGCCCGGGTCGGGGTGAGTGCTCAACCAAATTGTGTATTTTGTTGTTGACCGTTGCAACCCGAAAGACATCTTGTCAAGTAGGAAATTATGGTACCACTTTGTGGGGAGGCTAATTTAATTGATTTACGAGGCCATAAATCTCCAGGAAGTATGCAAAAGAATGAAGGAATGCGACAGCTCCCCCTGGTGGCCAGAAGCTGGAATGGTAAATTGCCTATGAGTGTCTGTTTATATATGTTGTGTGTCTATCGCATTGAACGTTTGCCTGTATATGTACTGTACATTGTAATCCGCCCTGAGTCCCCTGCGGGGTGAGAAGGGCGGAATATAAATGATGTAAATAAATAAATAAATAAATAAATTTTATGTTGTTGGGGGCATCGAATTGTGCTGACTGTAAACCGCCTTGAGTCGCCTTCGGGCTGAGAAAGGCAATATATAAATACGGTAAATAAATACATAAATTCTGCTTTTAGTTTAGGTTCACTCTGCTTTGGCACAGAAGCTGAAGCATACATCAAAGTAGCCCCTTTAACATGAATGGAATGGCTTCCATGTCCATTTGTTTGTTTATTTATTTATTTATTTACAGTATTTATATTCCGCCCTTCTCACCCCGCAGGGGACTCAGGGCGGATTACAGTGTACACACACATGGCAAACATTCAATGCCATAGACACACAACACATATAGACAGACAGTCAGAGGCTATTTAACTTTTTCTGGCCACCGGGGGAGCTGTCGCTTCATCGTCCGTCTGCGACACTGATGAAATATTTTATTTTATTTATTTATTTATTATTTCGATTTTTATACCACCCTTCCCAAAGAGGATCAGGGTGGTTCACACCAGTGAACAACATAATCACAACATAGTTAAAGGACAGGCGGCAGATCTTAAGTGATGGAACCTCCAATAGGTTTTGATCCATGGACCGTAGTGGTCTCTCTGGGGAATGTGCAGGGAGAGGCGGTCCTTCAGGTCCACTGGCCCCAGGCCATGCAAGGCCTTAAAGGTTAACACCAGCACTTTGAAGGCAATCCGGTACTCGATGGGGAGCCAGTACAATCGCTATAGGACTGGAGTGATGTGGCACGATAGTGCCCCACCAACCAGTAGTCGAGCCGCAGCGTTTTGTACCAGCTTAAGTTTCCGGATTACCGACAGAGGAAGGCCAATGTAAAGGGCGTTACAGTAGTCCAGACTCGAGATGACCGTGGCCTGGATTACCGTGGCTAGGTTGCCACCTGAAAGGTAGGGCGCCACCCGCCTTGCCTGGCGCAGATGGAAAAACGCCGCTCTGCTCACGTTGGAGACCTGATCCTCCATCGTCAGCAGAGGGTCCAGTTGGACCCCCAGGCTTTTAACGAGGGCCGACGGACTAACCACCTCGCCATCCATTATTGGCCCAGGGCGACCCAGCCACAGGACCTCCGTCTTCGACGGGTTCACCTTCAACCTGCTGACCCGTAGCCACCCAGTCACGGCTTCCAGGCACTGATGGAAGTAATCAGTCCAGCCGGCCTTCCATCCTCAGCACCAGCCGGGTGTCATCAGCATACTGATGACACTCCAGACCAAAGCTACGCACCAGTTGGGCCGGTGGACGCATGTAGATGTTCAATAATAGAGGAGAGAGGATAGCCCCTTGGGGGACCCCACAATTAAGGGGGACCCTTTCCGAGACCATCCCTCCCCTCTCCACCCGTTGTCCCCGATCTTGGAGAAAGGAGGCCACCCATTTAAGGGCGGACCCCCTCACTCCCGTCATGGCTAAACGGTGGATCAGTAGTGAATGGTCGACTGTGTCAAATGCTGCCGTGAGGTCCAATAACACGAGCAGCGCTGACCCACCTTGGTCCAACTGGCAGCGCAGCTGGTCTGTGATAGAGACCAGCACGGTCTCTGTCCCGTGCCCCAAGCGGGAGCCAGACTGGAAGGGATCTAGTCCGGCTGTGTCGTCCAAGAACCGCTGCAGCTGTCCTGCTGCTGACCTCTCAATCACCTTGCCCAGAAACGGTAGGTTCGAAACTGGGCGGTAATTGGGGGGAACCGAGCCATCTAGACCCGGTTTCTTCAGCAGTGGACTTACCATCGCCTCTCTTAAACTCTGGAAAAACTCCTTGCTCAAGAGAGCTGTTTACTATATTCAACAGAGGTCCACGTAACCCCTCTCAGCAAGATCTAACAAGCCAGGAGGGGCACGGGTCAAGGGAGCATGTTGTTGGTCTAGCTGCAGCAATGATCTTGTCGATCGCCCCTACGTCCAGCAGCTGGAATTGGTCGAAGGTAGGCCCGCCGAGTGGCCACGGAGTCTCGGGTTCGCTCACTGTATTAACCGTGACAGGGAGATCATGGCGGAGTAATACTTTCCGCATTCCCTGCATGCTTTTTGCTGGAGATTTTGTATTGCCTCGTAAATTTGTTAAGTTAGCCTCCCCACACATAGGTGGTACCTAAATTTCCTATTTGACAGATGCAACTGTCTTTCGGGTTGCAAAGGTCAACAACAAGCTACACAAAATTGGCTGGAAGCTCACTCCGGCCCGGGCTGGCTTCAAACTCATGACCTTTCGGTTAGTAGTGATTTTAATGCAGCTGACAGCCAGCCAGCTGCGCCACCGAATGCACATTTGCACGCACAATGTGTAATGCAGAATTCTTATCTGGATCTACAAGGCACTTTAGCCTCACATGCCTATTGCTTAACTGAGTTTCCATAACTTTCACTTGAACATGGACAAAAAGTACAACCCTTTGCATAGGGGAACCTGCGCATGAGTAAGGTACTAATTGCTTTTCAAGGGTAACTTTCCAAGCTGTGAAGCAGACCTCACTTTTTCAAAAAACAATTGGCTCAAACAAGATATCCTTTAAGGCGATTGGAAAAGTTCATGGGGAGATGTAGGGAAGTCTGCATAAAGGTGTCCGCTCCTTTTTTCAAAGGAAGCCATAAAAAGCAGGTCAAAAAGGAGGAAGTGGCTGGAATCAGGCCGAGATCAGTCAAGTGGACACAAGGCCGACCCGTTTGCAGCCAAGTGGATTAGAGGAGCAGAAGCTGGGTCTGTACAAAGGCGACTCAAGAGCTCAAGAAGGGTCCCTTGGAGAACTACAATTCCCAGAATCCCCCAGGATGAACTACAGTTCCAAGGGTCCACAACAAACCATCAGAGTGTTGTCGAAGACTTTCATGGCTGGAATCATTGGGTTGTTGTAGGTTTTTCGGGCTGTATGGCCATGCTCTAGAACAGTGGTTCTCAACCTTCCTAATGCCGTGACCCCTTAATACAGTTCCTCATATTGTGGTGACCCCCAACCATAACATTATTTTTGTTTCTACTTGACAATTGTAATTTTGCTACTGTTATGAATCGTAATGTAAATATCTGATATGCAGGATGTATTTTCATTCACTGGACCAAGTTGGGTACAAATACCTGGTACACCCAAATTTGAATACTGGAGGGGTTGGGGGGTTGTTTTTGTAATTTGGGAGTTGTAGTTGCTGGGATTTATAGTTCACTTACAATCAAAGAGCATTCTGAACTCCACCAATGATGGAATTGAACCAGACCTGGCACACAGAACTCCCACAACCAACAGAAAATACTTGAAGGGTTTGATGGGCATTGACTTTGAGTTTTGGAGTTGTAGTTCACCTACATCCAGAGAGCACTGTAGACTCAAACAGTGATGGATCTGGACCAAAACTAGGCATGAATACTCAGTATGCCCAAATATGAACGCAGATGGAGTTCAGGGGAAATAGACCTTGACATTTGAGAGTTGTAGTTGCTGGGATTTACAGTTTACCTACAATCAAAGAGCATTCTGAACCCTACAAATGATAGAACTGGGCCAAAATTCCCACACAGACACCCCCCCCATAACCAATGGAAAATACTGTGTTTTCTGATGGTCTTTGGCGACCCCTTTGACACCCCCTCGCGACCCCTCTAGGGGTCCCGACCCCCAGGTTGAGAAACACTGCTCTAGAAGCATTCTCTCGTGACATTTCTCCTGCATCTATGGCAGGCACCTTCAGAGGTGGTGAGGTCTGTTGGAAACTAGGAAAATGGGGTTTATATATCTGTGGAATTCGTCCACACTCAAAAAGAGGGGAATTCCAGACAAGAAACGATCAAGGCCAGCTAATCACCTTGGAGCCGAGCACAATCTTAGGGGAGCCCTGCCTTAAGGGCGGGGACCCTATGCTCCTCTAAAGGGAGGGTCTTGATGGAAAACCTTGGCGAGCGATCCAAAAGCTCCTTGGAAAACTCCAGATCCCCAGAGCAATATCTCACCAAGATCTGGAAGTGTGCCAACGAGAGAGATCTGTCTCAGCTGAGAAAGGATGACAGCAGCAATCATTCGTCATGCTGACATGTTTATTTCAAAATTTTCCAGTATTTTATACATTTTCCAAAACAGACAGTTTTCAAACCTCCTGCGCGCATTCCTCAATTGGCTGTGGATCTCAGCCAATGGGAAGGGAGAGGGGGAAAATGGATGGAACAATGAGGTCGGAACGTAGGTAATGAGATTTTGACATGCTAATGAAGATTTGATTGACAAGAGAAGACCTCCTGGAGTCCTCAATCTTGTTCTTAGTGAACTATAGATCCATGGGATGATCATGGAGCAAAACTGAGTTCAGAAAATAGTGTGTGTGTGTTGGGGGGGGGGATCCTTTGATGCACTGGATTTGGAAAAAGTTCGTGAAAATGAGTCCTTGGAGGTAGAAGTGAACTATAAATCTCGAACCGTCCTGGGCCAAGCAAGGCCATCTTGCCATTTTGTTCACAGAACCCTGGGATTAGCATATCAACCTCCCAACAAAGGACTCCCCCCAGGGCCACACCCTTAAGAACATAAGGGACTTTGGGATGTAGAGATCATAAGGGCATTTTAGACTATCTTTCACAGAACCCTGGGAAAGGGTGGGGTCATCTCGATATCAACCTCCCAACAAAGGACTCCCATAGGCTATAAGAAGCCACACCTTATTTCACTGCTGCTGCGCACTGGGTTGACATCTTCATTGAGCTGTCCACCAAAACCCCAAGATCCCTTTCCTGGTTTGTCTCGGAAAGCTTTGACCCCATCAATTGGTAGGTGTGGTTGGGGTTCTTTGCCCCGATGTGCATGACTTTACACTTGTTTAGGTTAAAATGCATTTGCCACTTTGTTGCCCATTCACTCAATTTCGAGAGATCTTTCTGGAGCTCTTTACAATCAGTTTCATTTTAACTACCCTGAACAATTTAGTGTCGTCTGCAAACTTTGCTACCTCAGAATTCACTCCTACACCTTGAAACTGCTCGAGCGGAATATAAATAAAGTAAATAAATAAATAAAATAAATAGTACTTGTAGAACAAAATAACAACAAAAACTTAAAATTGTTGCTAAGTGTGATAACATATTTGCTTTCTTAAAAAAGTTAATTTGTGTTAATTCTATGTAATGTAACTATATATGAACATAATGTTGTAAGTAAACTTCTGGGTTGTAAGGTAACTCTTTTATTTACCTCTACCTTTTCTTTTTCAGTGATCGGTGGTGGCGGGGGGGGCGCCAAAATAATGTTCACTTACCATTTAAAATTACCTAGGGCCGTCCCTGATTATATGGCAGTGTAGAAAGGATTTAAGAGACACCAAACAGGTACTCATTGTAAAACTGAAAAGCCAAATCAGATTCCTGTAAATGGGGAACCACAACTTTTGTACAGAAATAGCCTTTTTCTGTCACTCAGCCTTGAATTTCCAGCAGGATTGTCACTCAGCCGTGCACTTCCAAAAATATTATAGTTTTCCTTGTGTGTGTTTTAAAATGCCAACCTCTTTGTTCATTTCCCTCCTGACTCAGAAAATGAAAATGCAACCTGACCTCAATGGGAAAATAATGGAGACTGTTTTTGTTAGAGGGGGAAAAGTGGTGGGCACTTGTATGCAATGGCCAAGGGTGACACATTATGAAGTCCTTGTTTCATCTTCCATTTCCTCTGTGAGCTCATTTCGAAAGACAACTCCTTTTCGCTCCGTCTGGGCCTCTCCTGACTGCGGAAGGGATGTAGAATTTCATCAGGAATCTCAAACCCTTACCCAGATCTGTCCTGAGTTGCATCTACACCAGGTATGGGCAAACAAAGACGCAGGTTTGCAGTTTGGGTGTGATCCTGGACCAGGGGCGGTCTAAGGTAATTTGAAATGGTAGGCGAACATTATTTTGGTGCCCCCCAAACTTTATTTTGCCCCCCATGTAAAACAAATATACAATTATAATATCACAATACCATTAGTAGTATTATATTGTATCAATGTATATACAATATATTATACCATACTCATACTATATTATATCATAATTATATTATACTATATTACAATATAATTATATTATAATACAGTATATTGACATTATAATACAATATAACATTCTATTATATTATTATTATAAAATAATAAATAAAATTATTTATTTCAATAAAATTATCATCTACTAAATATTTTCATGACGCCTATGACGCCCGGCTGACAAAGACCCGAAGAGCCTTCTCTGTGGTGGCCCTGTGATCTGGAATACATAACGCCTGCTCTCAGGGCCAAAAGCCAGATTCCTGTCCGACTTGAAAACTTGGCTCTTCTAAATTGACTAGCTAATATATGGTTCTCTGTACCTGTGTTTTTAATTGATGTACCTGTGTTTTTTAAATGATGTAGTCGCCCGGAGCACCAACGGTGGAGGGCGACTCACAAGAAATAAAGTTATTATTATTATTATTATTATTATTATTATAAAACTCAAATAACCCAAAATAAAGTAAAATAAAATATTATATATTACTATTTTGTACAATACCACTATACTGCAATATTGTTTGTAATATTACACGTAATATAAAATATATCATTATTCTATTGTTATATTGTATTTGTATTATATTGTATGACAATATTAAGCAGAACTGTATAATAATCAACAAGAAATGCAATGTAAATGCATCAAAATCAGAATCTATTACCTACCACCCGTCTCATAATTCATAGGAGTCTCCCATAAGCCCAAAATTAGGATCCCAATGTAAATGTAAATAAAAAAAACAGCCAAAATGTTCAAATGAAGTCGAATACAGGCAGCACGGCCTGGGCAAACTTGGGCCCTCCCTCCCTCTAGGTGTTTTGGACTCCAACTCCCACAACTCCTCATAGCCTCAGGCCCCTCAGGTCTAGACACAAATAGAGCCGAAGAAAGAAAGGAGGGAGAGAAGAGGTCACAGAGGAGGAGGAGGAGGAAAGCCCTTCATTCATTCCTTCACTTACACTTCCTTCGCTGATTCCTCTCTCCTTCCCTGCAAACGCGCGCGCGGCGGAGACAAAGGGAGAGGGGAAGCACTCCCTGCCTGCCCGATAGGGAGTGCTTTGCTTACAGGCTTCTGCGCAAGGGAGCTACTGGGCATGCGCGGAGGTTTTCGCGGATGTGCAGTTGCTCCTGCGCTCAACTTCAGCTCTGGAGCAATTGTGCCTGCGCGAAAACCTCCGCGCATGCCCAGAAGTGGCGTCGGAGCACACAAGGCCGGGGCCCAAAAGCAGGCAGCTGCGGCGCTGTCTGAGGAACATCAGCAGAGCCAGGATGGCGCCCCATGCGGCCAGGATGGCGCCCCCTTCCCAGATGGCGCCCTAGGCAGCCGCCTACTTGGCCTACCTTGTAGGACCGCCCCTGTCCTGGACTCATCGCTGAGCCTGGAACCCCATGTTTCGGCGGTGACCATGGGAGCATTTGCAGTTAAAACTTGTGCGCCAGCTGCGCCCGTACCTTGAGAAGTCTGACTTGCCCACAGTGGTCCACGCTCTGGTTACATCCCGTATAGATTACTGCAATGCTCTCTACGTGGGGTTGCCTTTGAAGACTGTTCAGAAGCTGCAACTAGTCCAACGGACAGCAGCCAGGTTGATAACAGGAGCAGCATTCAGAGAGCGTACAACTCCTCTGTTGTGCCAGCTCCACTGGCTGCCAGTTTGCTACCGGGCACAATTCAAAGTGCTGGCTTTAGCCTTTAAAGCCCTAAACGGTTCGGGAACAACTTAACTGTCCGAACGCATCTCTCCCTATGAACCATCGAGATGTTTAAGATCATCTGGAGAGGCCCTGCTCTCGGTCCCGCCTTCTTCGCAGGCGCGACTGGCGGGGACGAGAGACAGGGCCTTTTCAGTGGTGGCTCCTCGGCTTTGGAACGCCCTCCCTAAAGACATCAGATCGGCCCCCTCCCTCCTGCCATTTTCGCAAGAAAGTCAAGACCTGGCTATTTGAGCAGGCATTTGTTGATGAAATATAAGGCTTAATTGGATATAAGGAATGACGACGATGTGATGGAAACTGATTTCAACATGACGCTGAGGCTGCAATTGTATGTTTTTTTTGGTTAAATTGTTATTATATGTTTATTTCTGGGGGGGGGGGGTGACTTGTTGCTGTGTTGTATTGAGGGCAGAGACTGCCTGTGTAAACCGTCCCAAGTCGCCTTCGGGCTGAGAGGCCTTGCTCTGCTTGCATTGCTTCGCTTTGCTCACGCTGTCGCTTCTGCGGGAGGGGGGAAGACGTGACCCGTGCGGGCGCTACTGCGTAGACTCGCCCCACGTCTTCCTCCCTCCCCTCCACAGTGCTCTCTGGATATAGGTGAACTACAACTCCAAAACTCAAGGTCAATGCCCACCAAACTCTTATAGTATTTTCTCTTCGTTATGGGAGTTCTGTGTGGGAAGTTTGATTCCATTCCATCATTGGTGGAGTTCAGAATGCTCTTTGATTGCAGGTGAACTATAACTCCCAGCTGTTGAGCAAGACCTTCGTGTGTGTCTTTCTGCCATTCCTGCCAGGATATCTCTGTTGTGTTCATCGAACCAGGCCCAGGTTTCACACCGAGTGTGTAAATACATTTAAAAACATATTAACTATATGTATTACTGTGTTAGAGTGTCATTTTGTGTCATTTTGCTTGGTGGTGTGCCCCAGGATTTTGTAAATGTAAAAAATGTGCCACAGCTCAAAAAAGGTTGAAAAACACTGATCTAGAATACCCATTTATGTAAGATCAAAAGTAAGCAAAGACTGTATCTTTCCATTGGTCCAACTCAGGCATGTAGCCGGGGGGGGGGCTAAGGGGGCTTCAGCCCCCCCCCCCCCGAAATTCTCAGGGTGGTCCGCGAAAAGGCCTTACTGGTACATTATTTAAACTGTTATGTTTATTCATATCATGATCTGATCACCATGCTCATTATATTCCACATTAATGGGGTTATTGGGATAACAATACAAAAGGTTTGCTAGGGTAGACCCTCTTCCACCCAGTCTCAGCCCCCCCAAAACCAAACTCAGCCCCCCGAATCAAAATCCTGGCTACGGCCCTGGTCCAACTACATGCCTTGGTTGTTTTGTACTTCTCTCTTTTAATAAAAGCAGATGAAAACAAATAAAGACAAGGGGTGGCATTAGAACAATACAATAAGAGGGTTCGGAGAGGGACAGATATCCTCTTGGAATGCATTGCTCCGTTAACATGTTTACATGGCTCCTATTGAGCCCCTGTCTGCGATTTTAAGGCATTTGTATACGCAATGCCAGCAACAGCTGGAAACAGATTTCGCGATTTTGTAAATAAATCATTTCTGCGTGTGGGTCTGTAAAGTCACTTCTTTATTATAATAACAATACGTCTACTTTTGTATATATGTACACAGAGATTCCTAAATCAGGAAGTACAAAAACAAAGTCACATGTCAGTTATTTTGAAACACACACAAAAAATAGAAGGGGAATGGAATTCGAGAGTAAGGCACCCCAGAGATCATCTAGTCCAGGCATGGGCCAACTTGGGCCTTCCCTCCAGGTGTTCCAAGTGCCACCTCTGTGTTGATGGAGGCAGGCAGGACTTCCCCCGGGCACTGGTTGTGGGGGGTCGGGAGCAGGTGAGGGTTTTGCCCTCCTTTCTGCTAGAGATCCCTGTGTACAACTGGTGGGCCACTGTGTGACACAGAATGCTGGACTAGATGGGCTGAGGCCCGATTCAGCATGGCTCTTCTTATGTTCTTATGTTCTTATGTGTTTCGGACTTCAATTCCCACAATTCCTAACAGCCTCAGGCCCTTTTCTTTTCCCCCTCAGACCTCAACCATAGCTCTAATGTGGCTGAAGAAGTTATCAAGGCCCAAGTTTGCTCCTTCCTCTTGCCCTTCCATCCTTTCCTTTTCGCCTTTCCTCCTTCTCCCTAGCGGTGCCTGTAATGCCAAAGATACAAAATCCTACATCAATGACATGGCGTCTCATTGATGAATTTCCGTGTTGGGTCACCAATGGGGTGCAAGATTGATGTGGAGGCGAAACCCATTGATTTCAGTGGGATTTACTCCTGAACAAACAGAGGCACAGTTTTTAAATCCT
>JARBWK010000626.1:0-27338 GCA_030556195.1 Anolis apletophallus
CATGTGAAGACCTCCAGGTTATCGTGGGCAAAAGACCGAGGGAGAAGCCTAGATTTTGACATTTGGGAAAATCTGGGGAACAAAAGTTTTAAATTCACAGTGGCATCCTCAATTAGAGACAATGGATAGGAAATGTTTTACAGATGCTACATAACGCCACCCCTTCTGGCCAAAATCAATCAGGTTTATGTTGGAGGTGCAAAACAAAGAAAGGGGCTTTTTTCATGTATGCCAAGAGTAGTCCTGTGAACAGGTCCAGGTCCCTTGGAAAAAGAATAAAACAAATAAAGTGATTCACAAAAAAGTAAAGAAAACCCAGGGATGTGCCTATGAGGGATATTCAAAGATAGATGAGAGCAAACAGAAAGAGAAATGTGTCTGTACGGTTTTGCGGCTGCACGTATTACAATTGCCAAAGACTGGAAAGGGGAGAAAAAATGAAGAATCCAAAATTGGAAGGAGAGGCTGTGGGATTATGCACAGGTGGCCAAGATTTCTGGTAATCTGAAATATGAAAATCACGAAACATTTGAAAGAAAGTGGAAGCTGGTCTGAGCATACTTTGCAGGAGAATTAAAGAAATGAAAACAAGCTTCCCTCCACCTCTTCCTCCTCGCTGCTGGCGCCACACTGGCGTCATCCAGCCCCGCCGAAAAGGGGCGGGCTGCGCAAGACGCCGGGCATGCGCGGCAGGGTGGGAGCGGTGAGGCGCCCTCCGCCATGTCCCTGGCTGTTGCAGCGGCCATGCCCGGAAGCTTACCTTCCTTCTCCGAAGGAAGAGAAAGGAAAGTAAGCTCCGGGCGGCCGCTGCTGCAGCCAGGGACATGGCGGAAAGCGCCGCTCCCCACCCTGCAGCGCATGCCTGCAAGCAGCCCTGCCCCCCGCGAGCGACCCCGCCCCCCTTGCGGCCCCCCAGGTGATCAGTGACCGGAATTCCGGCCCTTGGGCCGATAGAAGTTGGGCAGCCCTGCTATATATGTACTGCCTCAGCGCGCGAGACATAAGTCCACCCACTCATCCTTTCTCCCCCCCTCCCTCCCTCCCTCCTCAACCCCTTCACCTTCTCTTTCCTCTCTTCTTTCCCGATTCCTCCCCCCCTCCGCTTGCACACACTTCCCGCTGGCTCCCCCCCACTTTCTCCTCCTCCTCCTCTTCCCCCTCCCCCTCCTACTTCCCCGCTCACACACTTTCCTCTCCTCTTCCTCCTCCTCTCCCCCCATGGCTCCTCCTGCCCACCTCCCTATCCGAGAAGGAACGGAAGCAAGCCCTCCCTGCCTTTCCCTTCGCCAGGTGAAGAGAGAGAGAGAGAGCAAGGCAAAGGAAGGAAAGGCACTTTAAGGCTGGCGGGAGGGAGGACTAAGGAGGGAGAGCGCCTCGGAGAGCGGCTGTGGCCTGGCCAGGGCTGGTTTGGGCGCCTGCCACATGACCTTTATCTTACATTCATATATATATCTTCTATATATAGAAAAACTAGCTGTACCCGGCACGCGTTGCTGTGCCCTATTTAGGAGATGCAAGATGTAAGGGTTGGAAATGATGTTACTTACGGTCTTGGTGGGGTCATGTAGGCATGGGTGCGCACTTTCTATGTGTGCTCCAAATGATGTCACCTGGAAGCATGAGTTGTATTGTCTTATATAGCAGAGGAAGTGTTTTGATTCTGGAGTGTGTCCACTCAGCAAAGTCTGTAGTGGTTGTGGAGGAGTGGCAAGTGGTGGTAGAGAGACTTTACCGGCTAGGCAGCACATTCCTGGTGTTTCTGCTGGGTATTTCAGGGCTTTGCAGTGTGTGCAGATGTGCGTTAGGGTGCCAATGTCGGCCTCTGGCACCATGCTGTAGTATTCTTCAGCGTTGTATCTGAAGGCTAGGCGGTGGAATTGGTTGTGGTGTTTTTGAAGTTTGGTTTCTGTGTTGCGCGCGTCATGTTTCTTTGCTCCTTTGCGCTGCTGTTGTGTTGCATTTCTGCGTCTTTGTTGTTCCTGGCTGCGCGCTTCTTCTTGTCGTGCAGTTCTTTGCATTTGGTTCTCAGCTGTGCATCGTGCAGTGACCTGTTGTCTGTGTCTCTGCTGCGCAGTGTGTTTCTGTTCTGGTGTTTGTTCTGCCCTTTTTTGTTTGATGTATGTAGCGTTGTGAGTGTGTCGTCCGATGCTGTTATTTTTATAAGGCATGGCTTGTCTTTTGGGTCAGTTTATGTCTGTGTGGAAGGAAGGAATGGTTTTTGTTTGTGGTGTACGGGGTCCCGTAAGGTTGGTGAGGTGGGTTGTGATTGGAAGTTGTGTTGTGTTGTGTGGGTAGGAATTTGCTGGAGAATTGCTCCCTCAGAGTTTGGTTTTGGCAGTTTAACCCTCAAACACCAACTGAAATCGCTCAGCATTCTATCCTAGCCTTGGATGGCTCTTGCCAGCGTTGCTATGGTTACAGCAGTTATGCAAATCCGCCCTTATTGGCAGCCAATCATGTTGTTCAGAATGTAGAGGCTGGGTGAGTCGTTGGCTGCCCCGGAGGATACTGGGAAATGTAGTTTTATTTTTACTCGTTGTTTTGGGGGCATTTTAGGTTTTGGGGGGGGAAAGTTTCTTTGCTACAAACGTACCTTGCTTGAGGCCTATTTCTGTTGGAAAGTATTGTTTTTCTGCGTTGTATGGTTTCTTTGTTTGAGGTATACATCACATGATGTGAACCCATTTATATAATAGATGTGGCTGTCGTCCAAAGTAGCCTATAGACAGCAAAACCACACAAGGCAGAAACACCAAAAACAGCCACACAACCTCCCACCGGAAGAGGTATGTTTACCAACAAACCCCCCCAAATTAAAAAAACTATGGAAAAAAACCCCAAAAAACAAAATGGACTACAACTCCCATAATCCCCCATGCTAATGCAGCACAGCGCATGCGCGGAAAGACCTCGCACGCGCAAACACCTTCTCCTCCCCCCTCCGGCACAGAAAACAGGGGACAACGGCCCGCCATCGTCCTTGAGGCACGGAGCTCCACTGCTACCTCTGGCCCACCTCCTTCTCTCCTGCGCTGGACCCAAACGCAGGCCAGAAGGAAGGAGAGAAGAAAGGAGGGACCGACAAAGGGAGGAAATGAAAGAGGGAGCCCCGCCTCCTCAAAATGGCTGCCGGCCCCCTCGGCCAGCCTGCCTCTGCACCCATGCCACTTTGCCTCCAGGTTGAGATCAGGAAGAGATCCCCGCATCTGTGCCCTTAGCGCCACGGCCATGCGCTGCCCCACCACCCCTTGGCCCTGTTTGCCTGCCAGGCGGGAGACCACCAGCAGCAGTAGGCAGGCTAGAAGCAGGGCCAAGAGGCAGGAAGACTAGAGCAGCCAAAGACTACGAGCGCTGTGAAGAGAGACAGGCGCGCCTCCTGCTGCCTGCCAGTCCTGCCGCTCCAGCCATGGCGCACCCATGGACACCCTGGAGCTCTACAGGCAGAGCTGGAGCATCTGAGGTCGGCGTCCTTCGGGGCTGGGGGCCAGGAAAGCCCCGGCCGGCCTGCCTTCCCTCCCTCCCTCCCTCCCTCCCTTAGCCTTTCTTTTCCTTCCCCCTTAATCCCTTCCCTCCTTTTGCCTTTCCCATCTTTTCAATATTTCCCTTCCTTCCTTCCTTCCTTCCTTAATTCCTTCTTTCCCTCTGCACTTGGCCGCTCTCTCCCTCCTCCTCCTCCTCCTCTCTCTCCCCGGCTGGCCACCGGGTGAGAGAACAGTAGCAGGGGCAGGAGTCCCATCCCTCTGCCTCCATGCAGTATTCCCATTTCAGCATATCAGGTTTTTGTGCCAAATTTGATAAAGATCCATCATTGTTTGAGTTCACAGTGCTCTCTGGATGTAGATAAACTACAACTCCAAAACTCTAGTCCAATGCCCTTCCAATTATTATTATTATTATTATTATTGCTCATGCCTGGCAAAAAGAAGGGGCTGGACTAGATAACCTTTGAGGTTCCCTTCCAATTGTATGAGTCTACTACTACTACTACTAATAATAATAATAATGAAGATGATGTATAATAATAAAATAGTAACTCTTATCTTCCTACCTGGCATAAAGGAGGGGGCTGGACTAGATGACCTTTGGGAGTCCCTTCCAACTGACTGTAATAATAATAATAATAATAATAATAATGTAGAATAATACAATTGTAACTCTATATTCCTGTCTGGCATAAAGGAGGGGGCTGGACTAGATGACCTTTGAAAGCCCCTTCCAACTGAGTGCAATAATAATAATAACAACAATAATAATGTATAATTGTAACTCTATATTCCTGCCTGGCATAAAGGAAGGGGCTGGACTAGATGACCTTTGGGAGTCCCTTCCAATTGAGTGCAATAATAGTAATAACGCATCATAATAAAATAGTAACTCTATATTCCTGTCTGGCCTAAAGGAGGAGGCTGGACTAGATGACCTTTGAAAGTCCCTTCCAACTGAGTCTAATAATATTGACCTTTGGGAGTCCCTTCCAACTGAGTCTTTTATATACTGTGTGTATACACACACACACACACACACACACACACACACACAGTAACTCTATATTCTTGCCTGGCATAAAGGAGGGGGCTGGATTAGATTACCACTGGGGTTCCCTTCCAACTGTCTGAGACTTATAATACAACTAACTGGCCCTGACCACGAGGTACAGACAACAGTAAAAAACCCGACCTACAGACCTCCCAACACCCCAAAAACGATCCCCAAAAAATTGCCAACGGAACTCCCACCCCGGCCACTTCGCTGCCAGCGCGAACGTTTAGAACGTTCGCACATGGCAGCCAGAGCGCTCCTCCCGCCTCCTCCTCTGATCAGGAAGAGCGGCGGGGGAACCTGAAGGAGGAGGGAAACCCCTCCCCCTCCTCACCAGCCCCTGCCACCGCCCGGTAAGAAAGAGCGGGGCGTGGCAAGAGGCGGGGCCACCCTCCGCTCCCCAGCCCCTCCCACCTCTTCCCGCGCCCCGCTCTTCCCGGTAAGGAAGAGTGGCGGGGGCGTGGCAAGAGGCGGGGCCACCCCTCCGCTCCCCAGCCCCTCCGACCTCTTCCCGCGCCCCCGCTCTTCCCGGTAAGGAAGAGTGGCGGGGGCGTGCAAGAGGCGGGCCACCCCTCCGCCTCCCCAGCCCTCCCACCTCTTCCCGCGCCCCGCTCTTCCGGTAAGGAAGAGGGGGGGGGCGTGGCAAGAGGCGGGGCCACACCTCCGCTCCCCCAGCCCCTCCCACCTCTTCCCCGCCCCCGCTCTTCCCGGTAAGGAAGAGTGGCGGGGCGTGGCAAGAGGCGGGGCCACACCTCCGCCCCCTCAGCCCCTCCCACTCTTCCCGCGCCCCGCTCTTCCCGGTAAGGAAGAGTGGCGGGGGCGTGGGCAAGAGGCGGGCCACACCTCCGCTCCCCAGCCCCTCCCACCCTCCTTCCGCCCCCCGCTCTTCCCGGTAAGGAAGAGGGCGGGGGCGGTGAAGAGGGGCCACCCCTCCGCTCCCCCAGCCTCCCACCTCTTCCCGCGCCCCCGCTCTTCCCGGTAAGGAAGAGGGCGGGGCGTGGCAAGAGGCGGGCCACCCCTCCGCTCCCCCAGCCCCTCCCACCTCTTTCCGCGCCCCCGCTCTTCCCGGTAAGGAAGAGTGGCGGGGGCGTGGCAAGAGGCGGGCCACCCTCTCCGCTCCCCCAGCCCCTCCCACCTCTTCCCGCCCCCGCTCTCTCCCGGTAGGAAGAGTGGCGGGGGCGTGGCAAGAGGCGGGCCACTCCCTCCGCTCCCAGCCCTCCCACCTCTTCCGGCGCCCCCCGCTCTTCCCGGTAGGAAGAGTGGCGGGGGCGTGAAAAAGAGGCGGGGCCACCCTCCGCTCCCCAGCCCCTCCCACCTCTTCCCGCGCCCCCGCTCTTCCCGGTAAGGAAGAGTGGCGGGGGCGGGCGAGGGCAAGCCCCCAGGGGCCACACTCCGCTCCCCCAGCCTCCCCACCTCTTCCCGCGCCCCCCGCTCTTCCCGGTAAGGAAGAGTGGCGGGGGGGGCGTGGCAAGAGGCGGGGCCACCCCTCCGCTCCCCCCCAGCCCCTCCCACCTCCTCCCCGCGCCCCCCCCGCTCTTCCCGGTAAGGAAGAGTGGCGGGGGCGGGGCAAGAGGCGGGCCACCCCTCCGCTCCCCCCAGCCCCTCCCACCTCCTCCCGCGTGCCCCCCGCTCTTCCCGGTAAGGAAGAGTGGCGGGGGGGGCGTGGCAAGAGGCGGGCGGGCCACCCTCCGCTCCCCCAGCCCCACCTCCTCCCTCCCGGGCTCCCCCTCCCCGCCCGGTTACAAAGCCTGGCGGGGGGGCGGGGCCAGGAGGCGGGACACGCTTCCCCCCTCCCAAGCCCCTCCCCCCTCCTCCCGGGCTCCCCCCTCCCCGCCCGGTTACAAAGCCTTATTATTTATATTATATTTCCATAAGGAGCAAAGGGAATGCACTCTGTACATGCTCAGAGGAACTTTATTCCAACCAAACAACTCATACCAGTAATGGCAGGGAGAGTGCCTTTCAATGGAAATTAAATGCACTATGTACATACTCAGAGGAACTCTATTCTAACCAATCAACATGTAATTAAGTGACAGGGAGAAGGTTCTTAGAGTAAGTGAAATGCACTCTGTAGATGGTCAGAGGAACTCTATTCCAACCATGCAATTAAGTGACAGGGAGAAGGTGCTTTAGATGGGAAATGCACTCTGGACATGCTCAGAGGAACTCCAGTCCAACCAATCACCATGCAATTAAGTGACAGGGAGAATGCCCTTTTGATGGGAAATGCACTCTGTAAATGTTCAGAGGAACTCTATTCCAACCATGCAATTAAGTGACAGGGAGAAGGTGCTTTAGATGGGAAATGCACTCTGTACATGCTCAGAGGGGCCCAGCAAGGGGACGAAAGGCACTCTGCACATGCAGCTCAGAATTCTGGTGTGCTTTGCAAGCTTTAGGGAGGAAGAGAAGCCCTGGCAAGGGAGGGAGGAGACCCCTTCCTCCCCCCAAACCCCTTCCTTACTCTTGGCTCTTTTGCAGCAGGAGCAGCTGGGCTTCTTCCTCCTTCCTCTTCCTCGCCAGCTAGAAAGGCGCAGGCTCCAAAGTGGGCGGGGAGGGAGGAGGAGGAGATCTGAGCAGCCATTGGCCCAGAAGCAGGAAAGGGGCGGGACTTGCCCGGCCCTCAAGGTGCATCCTTTGCACTGCCATCATGGCTCAGGGCTGTGCAAGCATCAGGATGGTCGTTTTGCAAACTCTGGAGCTTTTTTTCTGCCCAAGAAAGGGGCTGGTGCCTCAGCAAACTACAGCTCCCAGAATGCCAGGGCTTTGAAAATGTGGAGTCAGGTTGCATTCATTCCATAGAATTTTAGTTATTATGTTATATGTTATATTATATAATAACAATAATATTATTATAATATGTCAATATATTGTATTATGTTATAGTATAACAATTTTAATGTAATGTATTAGTTTATTATTATTATAATAATATAATATGATATAATGTTATATTATAATGTCAATATATTATAATATAATAATTATAATATAATATAGTATGAGATAGTTATGATATAATATATTATAATATGAATTTGGTATAATATATTGTATATACATTGATACAATATAATACTACTAATGATATTGTGGTATTATAATTGTTTATTTGTTTTACATGCAATATTGCTAATGGTATTGCGATATAATCTATTACTGTATATAAAGGAGGTCCCATCATCGAACCACTGACAGAGACAGAGAAACCTTCCAATATAGAAACACCAAATTTGCCAACAAAAAATAGGCCTCAGGCAAGGAAGGTTTTTAGCAAAGAAACTTTTCCCCCAAAACCTAGAAGGCCCCCAAAACAACGATACAAAAAAACCCCTACATTTCCCAGCATCCTCTGCGGCAGCCAGCAAAACCCATTGGCCAACATCGGCCCACACAAAATGCAGGGAGGTTGAGTAACCATAGTAACGCTGGGCACAGCCAGCCAAGGCTAGGATAGAATGATGAGTGATTTGATTTCAGTCAGTTGGTGTTTGAGGGTTAAACTGCCAAGGCCAAGCTCTAGGAGGGAGCAGGTTCCCACACTCGAGAAACACAATCCAAAAGACCAAGCCAGCAAAAAATACCACACACCGCCAATATGCAGAAGATACACAACTATGTGCACAGAGCACATACATACCACTCACAGGACAAAAGACACCCACAACAAAAGACACCCACTTTACAAACACCACACCCACAACATGACAGCCACACAACTCGCGATGCCTACCTCTACAGACCCACAACACAACAGACACACAACACACACAACGCATACATACCACTGCTATACAGAAACCTACACAGTACAACCAACTAACACAGGAGGACATAACAACTACCAGGAGGACATAACACTAACACAAATAGGGCACCAGGGACACAGGCACCACTGACAAACACATACCGCCAGAATAACACAAACTTGCAAAACCCAAAAAAAAAACAATCCTGCAACACAAAACCCACCCCAACCAAAATTCAAAACAAACACCACTGGCAAAAGCAACACCCTCCACATCACAACCAGCACACAGCCAGTCTGAGACAACTATTTCACCACAACACACACAAAATACACCCCACAAATACCTGACAACTTCCCCAACACAAAACCTGGGACTGCACTCACTACTCACCACCACACACACCTCCAAATACACACATGTCCCAGGCACAATACTCCAGCAATTCCTACCCACACAACACAACTTCCTATCACAACCCATCCCCCCAACCTTACGGGACCCCACACACACAACACCTACCACCACCACAAACAAAAACCAACTCCACCTATACTCCAACCACAACACTGTACTGATACTCTACAAACACACACAAACACCCAAAATACCCCACCCACACAAGCATCAACCTCTACATCAACACAGCAGACGGAAAGACAAAAAACATTGTATATCCACAAGCTATGCAGAACGCCAGCAACACCACACACCGACAACTCCTCAGGACTTCAACATCCCACCCACCAGAACAACCCACAACGACACAGCCATGACCCCACCAAGACCATAAGTAACATCAATTCCAACCTTTACATACTCAGACTTTCTCGCATCTCCTAAATAGGGCACAGCAACGCGTGCCGGGTACAGCTAGTAATGTATAATAATAGTCTCCTGGAGTGACTGCAGGTGAAATAAAACCCTTCCGGCATTTTCTGTTGGTCAAGGGAGCTCTGTGTGTTAAATTGGGTTCAATTCCATTGTGGGTGGAGTTCAGAATGCTCTTTGTAAGTGAACTATAAATCGGAACAACTACAACTCCCGAATGACAACATCAATTCTATTGTTGGTGGCGTTCAGAATGCTCTTTGATTCTAGGTGAACTAGAAATCCCAGCAAGTACAACTCCCAAATGCCAAGGTCTATTTTCCCAAAACTCCACCAGTGCTCAAATTTGGGCATAATGAGTGTTTGTGCCAAGTTTGATCCAGATCCATAGTTGTTTGGGTTCATATTTGCTTTCCGCGTGTAGGTGAACTATATATCTCCTAAATCACTGCCAAACCCCTCCAGTATATTTTTGTTGGTTATAGGGGTTCTGCGTGCCAAGTTTGGTCCAGGTCTCTCATTTGGGGGAGGGGGGGGGATGTCTCAGTAGTCTCTGGAAGCTGAATCTGTTGAAGGTACTGCAAATCCCATCATCCATTGTCCATACTCCTCCAAACATATTGTTTTGGCGAGTAATCTCTATGCTTTCATTATGTTCAACTTGTGTAATATATAATATTAATATTGTGCTATGGCAATGACATAAGAGCACAGGGTGAACCCACCGGGACTCAGCCCATTACTATTACTAATAATATCAGAGTATAATGTTATAGTACCATGTCATATATATTATTAATATTGTGCTATGGCAATGACATAAGAGCACAGGGTGAACCCACCGGGACTCAGCCCATTACTATTACTAATAATATCAGAGTATAATGTTATAGTACAATGTAATATATAATATTAATATTGTGCTATGGCAATGACATAAGAGCACAGGGTGAACCCACCAGAGGACTCAGCCCATTACTATTACTAATAATATCAGCGTATAATGTTATAGTACAATGTATATATAATATTAATATTGTGCTATGGCAATGACATAAGAGCACAGGGTGAACCCACCGGGACTCAGCCCATTACTATTACTAATAATATCAGAGTATAATGTTATAGTACAATGTAATATATAATATTAATATTGTGCTATGGCAATGACATAAGAGCACAGGGTGAACCCACCGGGACTCAGCCCATTACTATTACTAATAATATCAGAGTATAATGTTATAGTACAATGTAATATATAATATTAATATTGTGCTATGGCAATGACATAAGAGCACAGGGTGAACCCACAGGGACTCAGCCCATTACTATTACTAATAATATCAGAGTATAATGTTATAGTACAATGTAATATATAATATTAATATTGTGCTATGGCAATGACATAAGAGCACAGGGTGAACCCACCGGGACTCAGCCCATTACTATTACTAATAATATCAGAGTATAATGTTATAGTACAATGTAATATATAATATTAATATTGTGCTATGGCAATGACATAAGAGCACAGGGTGAACCCACCGGGACTCAGCCCATTACTATTACTAATAATATCAGAGTATAATGTTATAGTACAATGTAATATATAATATTAATATTGTGCTATGGCAATGACATAAGAGCACAGGGTGAACCCACCGGGACTCAGCCCATTACTATTACTAATAATATCAGAGTATAATGTTATAGTACCATGTCATATATAATATTAATATTGTGCTATGGCAATGACATAAGAGCACAGGGTGAACCCACGGGACTCAGCCCATTACTATTACTAATAATATCAGAGTATAATGTTATAGTACAATGTAATATATAATATTAATATTGTGCTATGGCAATGACATAAGAGCACAGGGTGAACCCACCGGACTCAGCCCATTACTATTACTAATAATATCAGAGTATAATGTTATAGTACCATGTCATATATATTATTAATATTGTGCTATGGCAATGACATAAGAGCACAGGGTGAACCCACCGGACTCAGCCCCATTACTATTACTAATAATATCAGAGTATAATGTTATAGTACAATGTAATATATAATATTAATATTGTGCTATGGCAATGACATAAGAGCACAGGGTGAACCCACCGGGACTCAGCCCATTACTATTACTAATAATATCAGAGTATAATGTTATAGTACAATGTAATATATAATATTAATATTGTGCTATGGCAATGACATAAGAGCACAGGGTGAACCCACCGGACTCAGCCCAATACTATTACTAATAATATCAGAGTATAATGTTATAGTACCATGTCATATATATTATTAATATTTGTGGCAATGATATGGCTATGGCAATGACATAAGAGCACAGGGTGAACCCACCGGGACTCAGCCCATTACTATTACTAATAATATCAGAGTATAATGTTATAGTACAATGTAATATATAATATTAATATTGTGCTATGGCAATGACATAAGAGCACAGGGTGAACCCACCGGGACTCAGCCCATTACTATTACTAATAATATCAGAGTATAATGTTATAGTACAATGTAATATATAATATTAATATTGTGCTATGGCAATGACATAAGAGCACAGGGTGAACCCACAGGGACTCAGCCCATTACTATTACTAATAATATCAGAGTATAATGTTATAGTACCATGTAATATATAGTATTAATATTGTGCTATGCAATGACATGGCAATGACATAAGAGCACAGGGTGAACCCACCGGGACTCAGCCCATTACTATTACTAATAATATCAGAGTATAATGTTATAGTACAATGTAATATATAATATTAATATTGTGCTATGGCAATGACATAAGAGCACAGGGTGAACCCACCGGGACTCAGCCCATTACTATTACTAATAATATCAGAGTATAATGTTATAGTACAATGTAATATATAATATTAATATTGTGCTATGGCAATGACATAAGAGCACAGGGTGAACCCACCGGGACTCAGCCCATTACTATTACTAATAATATCAGAGTATAATGTTATAGCACAATGTACATATATAATATTAATATTGTGCTATGGCAATAACATAAGAGCACAGGGTGAACCCACCGGGACTCAGCCCATTACTATTACTAATAATAGCATATTATTATTATTATTACTGGAGAGAGCAGGCATGCTGGGCCACCAGTCTCACAGCCACCACCAGGTCAGTCAGTCAGTCAGGCGACCCAGGGGAGAAGAAGCCAGGGAAAGGCCGAGGAAGCAGCAGGGGGGGAATCTCCACAGGAAGGAAGGAAGGAGGAAGGAAACCCCGGGAAGGGACTCAGCCTGGCCACTCTGGAATCTCCACCACAGTCAAGAGAGAGCAAGGCTCAGGCACAGGGGGACTCCAGGCAAGGAACCCCCAGGGGCAGCTCATCGTCGCCTCCCAGCCAAGGATTCCCCCCCCCCTCCGGCAGGAAGAAGCCAGGCCTTGGAAGCTGCAAGGCCGTCCAATGCTAATCCAGGTGGCCAATGGCCACATTCCCAAGGGGAGGCCTGGGGCAACTGGGGCCCTCCCTCCCTCCCTGTGCTTGGGACTCCAACTCCCAGAATCCCTCGCAGCCCCAGGCCCTCTGCTATTTCCCCTCAGACGCATAAGGGAGGGCCCTGGCTGAGGCTGCGAGGAATTCTGGGAGTTGGAGTCCCAAGCACCTGACGGGAGGGAAGGAAGCCGAGGCCTGAGGCAGAGTTTTTCCCTGTTGCCCGCTCGGCCTCTCCTCAAGGCCACAAAGAGAGGGAGGCCGCGGCCCCAGAGGAGCCACCCCGGCCCCGGAGGGGTCACTCCACCCCTCCGCCTCCCCATCCTCCCCCCTACCCTCCCTTTCCTTCCTCTCTCGCTCGCCTCAGCCGCGCCCTCTCGGCCTCGGAACAATGGCGGCGGCGGCGTTTTGCTGCGAGGGGGCGGGGACCAGAGTGACGTCACCCCTCCCCCCCCCTAGAAGAAGAGGAGGCCAATGGGAAGCCAAGGGCGGGGCCTCCGCGCTCCTGATTGGCCGCCCGCGGGGTTGGATTGCCGGCTGCCGCTCTGGGCCCCGCCCCGCCTTTCCGCCGGGCTCATTTGCATGCTTAAAGGGACAGCGGCCCATTCAGGGAATCCTGGGAGAGGAGTTGGGAGAGAGGGGCCTTCTCCTCCCCTCGTGAAGCCCTCCGCCGTGCCCCCCAGCCCAAAGGGGACGCTGCCCATTCTGATTTCAGGCCCAGGAATCAGAACTCAGGGGGAGAGAGGCCTCTCTCTCTCTCTCTCTCTCTGAAGGGAAAGAGGGGGATGAATAATCCTTGGCTGGGAGGTGTGAGCTGGCCCCGGTTGTTTCCTGTCTGGAATTCCCCTCTTTGTTGACTCTTACTCTTTCTTTCCTGATTTGAGAGGGTTTTTCCCATCATTATCATTGTTTTTCCTCCTTTCTCTTGAAAGCCAACACCTCCCAACAAAGGATTTCCCTGGTCAGGCAGCAGCGAGCCAGGCTTTGAAGCTGCAAGGGCATTCAATGCTAATCAAGGTGGCCAACAACCACATCCTCACTCACATCAACGCTGGGAGTCATTCCGCAGAGATACGTCAAGGCCAAGGCCTTCCCTCTGACAGGAAGTCCAGTCGTGCCCAGCTCAGGGACTCTGGTGCTCACCCCCATTTCTAAGCCCAAGAGCCAGCATTGTCCGTAGTCACCTCCAAGGTCATGTGGCCACTGGCATGACTGCATGGAGCGCCCTTACCTTCCCGCCAGAGCAGTATCCATTGATCTACTCACATGCTTTCAAACTGCTAGGTTGGCAGAAGCTGGGGCTGACAGGGGGAGCTCACCCTGCTCCCCAGATTCAAACCTGTGACCTGCCTCCCAGTTCTCTCCTCTGGGTGTCTCTGCCACGGTTTTTGAGGCTGGCTTTGAGCCCGTCTTTCAATCACAATTTCAAAAATGTGGGTGAGGCAAAAGTACGGAGAGGTGGGCCTGCCATTGGCGAAGCGAAGGAGCCCCGAGGGTGATCCCTTCTCCCCAAGGCTTCCTCCTCTTCAGCCGGGAGAGAAGGGAGGAGCGGAGGGCCACCTGCAGGGTTCCCCCCTCCTGGGCATCCCGGTCCTGCTCACGATCTTCATTCATGACTTGGGGCAGAGAGTTCCACTGCTGAACGGCTCTATCTCTCTCTGTCAGGAAGTTCTTCCTCATGTTCAGGTGGAATCCCCTTTCCTGTCGTTTCGTTCCTAAATGTGACTCTCATCTTTTGAATCCCATGACTTCACAGCGGAATCTCCTTCCTCTCCTCTCGTTTGAAGCCGTGGCTCCCGGGTGCCCTCGTCTCTCTCCAGGGCAGCAGAAAGGAAGCCTCTCCCTCCTCCCTGGGACACACTCCCCTCACGCCTTGACCCACAGCCCTCCTCAGGTCTCCTCTCAGACCACTTCCTCAACCATCTTTTCCAGAGTCTTGCCTGGTATCGGTGTGAGGCTGGCCGGACATTGGTGATGGTTTGGGTGGTCCCTTTTTCCCTTCCTGAAGAGAGAGAAGGACCACGTTTGCCCTCCTCCAACCTGATGGGATTTGTCCCGTTCTCCAAGAACCCTCCAAGGTGATGGCCAGAGGTTCCGAAAGGACTTCCTTCCTCCGGTTCCTTCAAGACTCTTGGGTGGAGCTGGTCTGGCCCTGAAAGGGGGCTTGGATTGGTTTAGAGCGGCCAGGTATTCCTCAGATTGTGTGCATATCGTGAATTCTGGTCCCGGCATTGAATGTTCGTCCTATATATGCTGTGCTCTGCCCAGAGTCCCCTTCGGGGTGCGAAGGGCGGGATAGAAATGTTTTAAATAAATAAGTAAATATTCCTGGAAGACTGGTTTCCCTATTTGGGGTTGGATTTCCCTAATCCTTCACCCACCCCACCTTTAGGGAAATACACTCGAACGCTGTTGACTGTGGGATGGGGAACCTGGTCCAGGGGGATGGAATCACGACAGACCACGGCCACTCCGCTTCCCCGCCCCCCAGGCCTCCCCTGCTGCTGCTGACCAGAGTACCTGGGGGGCAGAGTCCAGGTTCACCCCTCCCCCGCCAGCCCCTTCCAGCCGCGTCTGTGATGCAAAGCAGGTCAGCGTGCTCACCCAGAATCAAGTCCTTTTCATGAGCACTAAAATTGACTAAGGAAATAAAATATTTTTTTTGGTTTTGGCAAATAATTTTTATTTTGTTTTTAAAAAGAACAAACATATATATCAAACAGTTAAAAAAAGGAGAAGATGGGGAACATGGAAGGATATCGCGTGTAAGTCATGTTGGTAGATTGAGGTACATGGCCTTCCTTCTCTCAGTTTCTTCCACCTTCCAAGATTCTGCTTCAAGGCACAAAACGGCAAAAAACACCCGACTCCTTCGGTTCAGCTTTCCCTGGAAAGAGGCCCTTATCTGGACTATTCACACAATATAGAGACAAGACAACCTTCACTCACGTCCGCTCACATCTCCGCACGCTGCAAGAAGCACGTTCCTTGCTTATCAGCTCTTCTTCATCCAGCCAGCACAGGAAACTACAAAAGTAACGGTGTACTACACATCTCTATGTACTAACCCATGCATTACTGAAATCACACAGTTTAAACTATAAGCAATTTTCATATCACACTAACAGGTATGGCTCGGGTCCAGGCTACTTGACCCATTGCATCTCCTCTGGCAAGCCAGCCCAGGCACTGCAGTCATTGGAGGAGGCCCTGCTCTCGGTCCCACCCCCGTTATCCCAAGCATGACTGATGGGATCAAGGGAGAGGGTCTTCTCCATGGTGTCCCCCCCCACACACACACACACACACTGTCAGATTATTGCATTTTGAATAGCAATTCATGAGTCAGCACAAGATATATTTTCGCAGTTTGAGATGACCTGCAGTGTGACATGTTTGACACCAGATGGCGCTGTCTCAAGACTGCTAAATGGAACCTTGAGGAATGTCAGTTACAAAGTGACAGTTGGGATTTAATATCTGTGAGGAAAGGATGTCAAGAAAGGTAGCTGTGATGGCTGTTGTTTTTCGATGTTTTGCCAGTTATTGTTAAATACAATTCAATACAAAGTTATATATTTACCTTGTGAATTGAATGAGAGTTTCATTATTCACACGAACAGAGACTGGAGTTTTTGGGCCGAATGGGGAATTAAACTTCTATATTTCTGTTGCCTATCCGCTGTGACATAAATACTCAACGCCAAAAAACACTTCTGGAACTCCCTCAAGAAATCAAGCTGCCCCCTCCCTCGTCTCCTTCAAAAACAGCTGAAGACTGGCTTTTGCTCCCTAGCGAATGGAGAGGAGGAGGATGAGATGGTGGAGAGATCAGTGCTGGGCCTCTGGTTGAGAACTCCTTGTATTTGGCATTCCTGGTCCACGCCAGCCCAATGATCTCGTTTGACTACATAACATACCCACACCGTTTTATGAACCCTGGCTGGCTGTTGTACACGAATGTGAATGTCTTGTTTAGATTTATGTTACTACAGAGTTTTGTCTGACGACATGTAGCTTTTAATTTACTGATGTCAGACTTTAATTTGAGGTTAGGTTTCAATGTGACTTTCCTATTGAGGGGTTTTCTGGGG
Organism: Anolis apletophallus; assembly: GCA_030556195.1. Lineage (NCBI taxonomy): Eukaryota > Metazoa > Chordata > Lepidosauria > Squamata > Anolidae > Anolis > Anolis apletophallus. The sequence continues at coordinate 16,720 of JARBWK010000626.1, forward strand.
TTTCATGTCAGTCCTAGCTGCACCCGGCCAGGCGTTGCTGTGGCCCTCGGAAAACAGAGGAATTCCCGACATGAAACCATCTGTGCTAGGGAACACCTCCCCACAAAGATTTCTCACAGGCAGGAAGAAGCCAGGCTTTTAAGCTGCAAGGTTTTTCAATAGAAATCAGGGTGGGCAATTCCAACATGCACACCTGGCTCAAGTAGAAAAGAGTTATTTCTACTTTCTCAAGATTCGGGAGATATAAACAGACAGTACATTTTTATTTATATAGAATGTCTTCAGGGTCTGTGTGTATAGGAAGGGAATGATAGAAAGGGAAGAAGGGAAGGGAGAAGGAAAAAGGGAAAGGAAGGAGGGAAGGAAAGAAAGGGTGGGAGGAAGGGAGGAAGGAAGGACGTTTGTGGCTTTTTCTGGGGTTTTATGTCAATATTGTGTTTTCCGTAGGCATTGAATGTTTGCTGTTGATTATTATTATTATTATTATTATTGAGCCAGGAAATCAGGAGGAGAGCAATGAACAATCTCGATAAAAGAGTGAAGAGTAGAGACATGATAATGGCCACAAAGATCTGCGTAGTTAAAGCAATGGGATTCCCTGTAGTAACCTATGGATGTGAGAGCTGGACCAGAAGGAAGGCTGAGCGAAGGAAGAGAGGCACTTTTGAACTGTGGTGTTGGAGGAAAATTCTGAGAGTGCCTTGGACCGCGAGAAGGTCCAACCGGTCCATCCTCCAGGAAAGAAAGCCCGGCTGCTGATTGGAGGGAAGGAGATGAGAGGCAAAGGTGAAGTCCTTTGGCCACATCACGAGAAGACGGGAAAGCTTGGAGAAGGGAATGACGCTGGGGAGAAAGGAAGGAAAAGGGAAGAGGGGCCGATCCAGGGCAAGGCAGGTGGGTGGTGTCCTTGGAGGGACTGGCTTGACCAGAAGGAGCCCCTGGGGGGAGGGGGGCACGGCTGACAGGGGGGGGCTCTGGCCTGGGCTGGGCCAGGAGGGCACCAAGAGGCAGGAGTGATTGAACAAATAAATAACCAAAAGCCATGTTAGTGAAATAATTCTACACACGACTCTATTGTATCTCTTTGGAGACATGGCGGGAGGATCATTCTTCATATTCTTTAGTATAGGAAGTGAAGTAAAAAGAAAAAAAACGTTCCAACGAGGGCATCTTCTCCAAGGAGAGTAATTCCCATCAGAATAAGATTGCACTGGCATCCCGCCCTCTCTCCCCAGGGGGGCTCAGGGCGGAGTCACAGGTGATCCTTCAGACTCTGTGTAGATCCAGGGTCTGGAGAACGAGCCCTAAGAGGACAGAGTGGCCGAAAGAGCTCAGCCTTTGGGAGAGAAGGCTGAGAGGATGAGGGCCTTGGATCGAGAGGGGAGGGGAAGATGCCACAGGGAGGAGGGAGCAGGCTTCCTTTCTGCCCCCCGGAGACTGGGATGCCAGGGAACAACGGCTTCCAACTACAAGGAAGGAATGAGGAAGGACTCCCTGGCAGTGAGACAGACAGACAGACACAGAGAGAGAGGGAGGGAGGGAGGGCTGTTCAGCAGTGGAACTCTTTCTCCTTTCTCCTTCTTTAAAGGCTGGATGGCCATCTGTCGGGAGTGCTTTGAATGCAATTTCCCTGCTTCTTGGCAGAATGGGTTGGACTGGATGATGTCCCACCAGGTCAAGGGTTCTGTGATTTCTCTTAACTTCTTCTATTGTCCCTTCTCTTTCTCATTTACCAAATAATAACTGTATTGATGCCCCTCCCCCATCTCCCAAAGGGACTCAGGGCGGCTTACAAAACAGCACATGTTGGTGCTGTGAAACATGTAAAAATACAAGTAAAATGTATCAACATTAGTCACAGTACAATATCAAAGCATAAGCAACACTTACGGAAGACAAAACCAAAGACGGAGATCTTGTGGCTGGGCCGCCCGGGGGGGTAGAGACCCAGTTGCCGACATTTGAGGGCGTGGCACTTCGCCCGCAGCCTTCAGTCAAGAGCTTAGGGGTCCGGCTGGACCCCCAGCTGTCTATGGAGGCGCAGATTGCCTGCGCCTGCAAGACAGCGTTTTACCACCTGCGACAGGCGAAACGTCTGGCTCCTTACCTCTCCCGCTGCGACCTGGCCACGGTGATCCAAGCCACGGTCATCTTGAGGCTCGACTACTGTAATGCGCTGTACATTGGCCTACCCTTGTCGGCTATCCGGAAACTTAAGCTGGTGCAGAACGCAGCAGCGCGCCTGCTCTCAGGAGCCACAAGATTTTCCCATGTGACCCTCACTTCTGCGCAAACTGCACTGGCTTCCTATTGAGTTCCGGGTCGCCTTCAAGGTGTTAGTCTTAACTTTTAAGGCCTTATATGGTTTGGGGCCAGTGTACCTGAGGGAGCGGCTTACCCCATACGTGCCTAGAAGATCGCTGCGTTCAGAGGGGTTCAATTTACTGGAGGTGCCTGGTATCAAGACCTACAGGTTATCCAGTACGCGGCAGAGGGCGTTCACAGTGGCCGCACCGAGCCTCTGGAACTCACTGCCTGAGGAGACACGAGCCCTACGGGGCTTGATGGCATTTCGCAAGTCCGTAAAGACTTGGCTGTTTAGGCAGGCATTCGGCTCTGACTGATGCCTGCTATAATTTGCCATCTTGCCGCGTCTCTGCCGCCTGCATTATTGTCGTTCCGCTGGGATTCTATTGTTGGGAGCGGGGTTAATTGGTTTTATAATGCTGTTTTATGTGTTTTATCTGTGTTTTTATTTGGTTTTACTGCTGTAAACCGCTCTGGGCTCCGGAGAGAGCGGTCTACTAAATCGAATAAATAAATAAACTTAATGAGATAAAATATTCAATATTCAAATATTCAAAGGCAGTAATTAAAATGCACGCTACTAAGATCCAAGTGACATGAAGAGCGTCCAAATTTGCAGAGCGAGTATTCCTTCTTTTCATCTCATCAATCAACTTATTCAAACTCTATTTTTTCTACTACAGGAGAGTCTCGCTTATCCAACCTAAATGGGCCGGCAGAATGTTGGGTAAGCGTAAATATGGAAAGATTAAGGAAAAGTCTATTAAACGTCAAATTACATTACAATTTTACAAATTGAGCACCAAACCATCATGTTTTACAACAAATTGACAGAAAAAGCACTTCAATATACAGTAACGTTGTGTAGTAATTACTGTATCTATGAATTTAGCACCAAAACAGACAATAATTCTTTATTTCTCTCTCTCGCCATGAACGTTATTCCACAGGTCAATATCCACTGCGTTGGCAGACTGTGTTGGATAATACGTATTGCTGGATAAGTGAAGGCTGGATAAGCGAGTCTCTACTGTATTAATAGCAGCCAGAATAGAATCTGTTGACAATGACGTCTGTGATGAACCCCGTGGAGCAGCTCTAGAGGGAACGAGGCAGTAGGCGCGGGCAACCCATGGTTCTAAATGGTCCTAAAGCACTTGCAAAACGAGGGGGCGCTCGTATTCCCTTGTCCTTCTTTACAGTTTGGCCATGTTTTAGGGCAGCTGTCACCATAGGTTACTGGGCTTTGTTCAGAGTTTAAGCTGCTGTTTCTTAGGCTCTTGGTTTCACTTTCTGTCTTGTCCTGTGTGTTTATTTTATGCGTTGTTTTAGGCATTTTGTGTCATATGTAAGCCGCCCCAAGTCCGTTCTGGGAGATGGAGGAAGGGTTCAAAAATGAAGTTGCTATTATTATTATTTTACTGACATAAAAACACAGTATGGCACAGCAAACAAGATCAATATGCTGGATTTCATATCACAAAATCACAAGTCGAACACTTCCCAAGCGTCTAGTACTGTGCGATGTTCCAATGACCGCTGGGACCACTTGGACTGGTTGATGCCAGAGCCTTTGCTGATTTTGAGGTCATGAGAACAGTTGAGTTTTTCCTGTTGCTTTTCCTCAAACCGTCTGTCACCCGGTATGGCGACATGAATAACCCAAACTTTTTTTCTTTTCCACAATCGTGATATCTGGTGTATTGTGTTCCAGAACTTTGTCAGTCTGGGTTTGAAGGTCCCACAGTATTTTTGCGTGTTCGTTTTCCACTACTTTTGCAGGTTGAGGATCCCTTTACCAGATCTTTACTACTGGCAGGTGGTCCTTGTGACATAAGTTCCAGTGAATCTTTTGGGCCACAGAGTTGTGCCTCTGTTTGTAGTCCATCTGTGAGATTTTCTTGCAGCATCTGAGGAGATGATCCATGGTTTTCTCAGCTTCCTTGAAGTCTGCATTTTGGGTCATCAGTGGATTTTTCAATCAATCCTGGCCTTAACGGCCTTTGTCCTGATGGCTTGCTCCTGGGCTGCAAGAACCAGGCCTTCTTGGGTCTCCTTCTCCAGGGTCCCATTCGTGAGCCATCACCAGGTCTTCTCCTTGTCAACTTTTCCTTCAGTTTTGTCCAGGAACTGCCCGTGCAATGCTTTCTTGTGCCAGCTGACAGCTCTGGTTTCTAGGGCAGTTTTCTTGTACTGATTCTTTGTCTGCTGTGCTTTGAGTACTATATTATATTATATTATATACATATACTAGCAGTTCCCTGCCACACGTTGCTGTGGCTGTCTGTTGATCTGGAAAATAAAGTACTGAAAAACTTTCTAATATATGCAATTTCTTTATGCTTGTGGGTAAATAGTATTTTTGTTATTTCTTTCTGTGTTGATGTAGAGACTGTCTGGTTTGCCTACTCTAGAACTTGCAACATATAATTCTGCTTCTTTAGAGGTCCCTTTCAAAACTATGATACTGTATCTGTCATATACATGTACTAGCTGTACCCGGCACGCGTTGCTGTGCCCTATTTAGGAGATGCGAGAAAGTCTGAGTATGTAAGGGTTGGAATTGATGTTACTTATGGTCTTGGTGGGGCCATGGCTGTGTCGTTGTGGGTTGTTCTGGTGGGTGGGATGTTGAAGTCCTGTGGAGTTGTCGGTGTGTGGTGTCCCTGGCGTTCTGCAGAGCTTGTGGATATACAATGTTTTTTGTCTTTCCGTCTGCTGTGTTGACGTAGAGGTTCAGTGGTTTCCCAACTCTGGAGCACGCTACGTAGAGTTGTCCGTGGGAGAAGCATTCTGGGTCAAGGTCTATGCCACAGATTTGTAGTGTTTGTCCTTGAGCCTTGTTTATGGTGATGGCAAAAGCTAGTGTGATTGGGAATTGGAGACGGCTGAAGTGGAACGGCATATCGGTCGGGACCATAGGTATGTGTGGTATGTGTGGTGTCGAGTGTGTAGTTTGTTGTTGTGAGTGTGCAGTGGTAGTGTGGTGTGGATGTACGGTGTGTATGTGGGGTGTGTTAGTTGGTTGTACTGTGCAGGTTTCTGTTTAGCAGTGGTATGTATGCGTTGTGTGTGTTGTGTGTGAGTTGTGTCATGGGTCTGTAGAGGTAGGCATCGCGAGTTGTGTGGCTGTCATGTTGTGGGGGTGGTGTTTGTAAAGTGGAGGATTGGTGGTGTGTGTTTGGGATGGTGCTTGGAGAAGAGTGTGTGGTGTTGAGTGTGTAGTTTGTTGTTGTGAGTGTGCAGTGGTAGTGTGTTGTGGATATACGGTGTGTATGTGGGGTGTGTTAGTTGGTTATACTGTGCTGGTTTCTTTTTAGCAGTGGTATGTATGCGTTGCGTGTCTGTTGTGTTGTGGGTCTCTAGAGGTAAGTATCGCGAGTTGTGTGGCTGTCATGTTGTGGGTGTGGTGTTTGTTAAGTGGTTGTCTTTTGTTGTGGGTGTCTTTTGTCCTGTGAGTGGTATGTATGTGCTCTGTGCACATAGTTGTGTATCTTCTGCATATTGGCGTTGTGTGGTATCTTGTGCTGGCTTGGTCTTTTGGATTGTGTTTCTCGAGTGTGGTTGTGAGAGTTGCAGTGTCTGGAGGAGTGTGTGGTGTTTTTTGTTGATTTTGTTGTGATTGTGTGGCTGGTCGTACCATGGTCAGTGGTTTGTGGTGATTACCAGTGGTTAGTTTTCATGGTTTGGCCAGTGTGGGCGAGGCTGAAGGAGCCTGTCCTTTTGGCACTGTGTGTCCTCGGCAGTCCGACTGGCTGTGGTGTGTGGGATGCTGTCCTGAGGTGATTTGTTTTGGCGGCAGTTATTTTGGAGAAATTGTCACGCGCAGGGGGCGGGGGGCGGGGCCAGGCCGGGGGAAGGGGTGGAGTGGTTGTGGGGATGGCAGGGGGCGTGGCCTCCGCTGGGAAGCGGCGCCGGCATTTTGTGTGGGCTGATGTCGGCCAATGGGATTCACTGGCGGCCACAGAGGACGCTGGTAAATGTAATTTTTTTTCATCGTTGTTATGGGGGCCTTCTAGGTTTGGGGGGGGGGAGGCAAGGAAGGTTGCTAAAAACCTTCCTTGCCTGAGGCCTATTTTTGTTGCCAAGTTTGGTGTCTCTGCCTTGGAAGGTTTCTCTGCCTCTGGCAGTCTTTCAACGACGGGTCCTCCTTTATATATATAGACTAGCTTGGGGACCCGGCCCTGCCCGGGTTATTTGAGAAGCGCAGCAGGATGTAGAGTGGGTCATGGGGGCTCTGTGTGCCAAGTTTGGTCTTGATCTATCATTATTGGGAGTTGCAGTGGTATCATGAAATTACTGAAGGTAGTGCAAGTCCCATCATCTCTGTTCCCCCAAAAGTGTAGTAGGATGTAGATTGGGTCATGGGGGCTCTGTGTGCTAAGTTTGGTCTGTATTGGTGAATGGATGAGGGATGCATTGTTTTTGGAAGTGAGTGAAGGTACTTCAAGTCCCATCATCCGTGGTCCGTCTCACAGTAAACTGCACCAGGCTGTAGAGTGGGTCATGAGGGCTCTGTGTGCCAGGTTTGGTGTTGATCAGTCATTGGATTAGGTTTGTAGCAGGATTGGGAAGTGAGGGAAGGTACTGCAAGTCCCATCATCCATGTTCTGTCCCCCTCCAAACTTCAGTAGGATGTAGAGGGGGTCACTGAGGCTCTGTGTGCCAAGTGTGGACTTTCTCGGTGTTTTTTGGGGGCCACAGTGGTCTGTGGGAACAGAGGGGTGTGAAAATACTACAAATTCCATCATCCATTGTCAGTCCCCCCCGAACCTCACCAGGACGTGAAGGCAGTCATGGGGGTTATGTGTGCCAAGTTTGGTCTCAATCGGTAATTGGATGAGGGTCGTAGCAGACTTGGGAAGTGAGTAGAGGTACTTCAAGTCCCATCATCCATGGTCCACCCTCCTCCAAAGTGCACCGGAATGTAGAGTGGGTCATGAGGGCTCTGTGTGGCAAGTTTGGTGTTGATCAATCATAGGATTAGGTTTGTAGCAGTCTTGGAAAGTGAGGGAAGGTACTGCAAGACCCATCATCCATGTTCTGTCCCCCTCCAAACTTCAGTAGGATGTGGACTGGGTCACTGGGGCTCTGTGTGCCAAGTGTGGTCTTTATCAGTGTTTGTTGGGGGCCACAGTGGTCTGTGGGAACAGAGGGGTGTAAATGTACTACAAATCCCATCATCCATTGTCAGTCCTCCCCCAAACCTCACCAGGATGTGAAGACAGTCATGGGGGTTATGTATGGCAAGTTTGGTCTCGATCAGTGATTGGATGAGGGTTGCAGCGGACTTGGGAAGTGAGTAGAGGCACTTCAAGTCCCATCATCCATGGTCCACCCTCCTCCGAACTGCACCAGGACGTAGAGTGGGTCATGGGGGCTGTGTGTGCTGAGTGTGGTCTGTATTGGTCCTTTTTGGTGGCCTCAGTGGTCTGTGGGAACCAAAGTGTTGGAAAGTACTACAAATCCCATAATCCGTGGGTCATGTCCCCCGACCCGCTCCAGGGCGTAAAGGGGGTTAGAGGGGTTATGTGTACCAAGTTTGGTGCAGGTCCATCACCCGCGCTGGTCGCTGTGGCCTGTGAAAGTGGCTGCCACATATCCGCCCTTCCGCCCTTCCGCCCTTCGCATACACACAAACATTCCGTTTTATAAAGGTATACAGATATACAGATGTATCTGTGTGAATCATATACAGTGCTCCCTCACTTATCGCGGGTGATCCGTTCCAGGACTGCCCACGATAAGTAGGGACGCTCCACCCACACGGCACCAGCCTCGTCCTCTTTGCCAAGTCTGCTGCTTCCCGTCTCGGAGGCCCCTTGGAGGCTGCTGAGTAGGTGGAGACAGGGTAAGGCCCAGCGCCTGGCTCCCCCTCCCCACTGTGCCCCCCCCCTTATTGCAGACCTGCAAAACGGCGAGTCCGCAATAAGCAAAACGCGATATAGCGAGGGAACACTGTATAGCCATCTATGGCAGGATTGCTCTTTGTGAGCAGGTCTTTGATAATGTTGTCTTGCCCTGGTGAACGGAGTTGCACTGGATGGCCTTCAGGCAGCATTTCTCAACCTGGGAGTCAGGACCCCTGGGGAAGTCACGAGGGGGGGTCAGAAAGGTCACGAAAGACCACCAGAAACCACAGTATTTTCTGTTGGTCATGGGGTTCTTGGTGGGAAGTTTGTCCCAATTCTACCATTGTTGGGTTCAGAATGCTCTTTGATTGTAGGGGAACTATACATCCCTGCAACTGCCAAATGTCAAGGTCTATTTTACCCAAACTCCACCAGTGTTCACATTTGGGCACAATTGAGTATTCGTGACAAATTTGGTCCAGATCCATCATTGTTTGAGTCCACTCCATCATTGCTGGAGTTCAGAATGCTCTTGGATTGTACATTTACTATAAATCCCAGCAACTACAACTCCCAAAAGACAAAATCATTTTTAAACGGATGGCCACTCCTTGAATTTCCCCGCCTCTTAACTGAAGGGGCAACCCTGCTCCTGTCAACAGGCACCTGTCAGTTGACTCCTGTCAAAATTTGAACAAGCTGCGCCATTTAGTTTGTGTTTGACAGCCATTGATAGCCGACTACAGTGTGATGTGAGGAGAAAATGGAAAAAAGTGACTTTTGTGTGCTCATTAAGCATTATTTTTTTGCGGGGAAAAAACCCATCACTCAAACCAAGGCTAAGCTTGATAAATACTATGGGGACTCTGCACCATCAAGTTCAATGGTGAAAAAGTGGTTTACTGAATGTAATTGTGGCCGTACAAGCACAGAAGATGCTGAACGTTCTGGATGCCCAGTTGAGGTGTCTACACCCAAAACAATTGAAAAAAATCACGATATGGTGTTGGCCGATCAGAGATTGAAAGTGCGGGAGATTGTGGAAGCCATAGGCATCTCACGTGGCTCAGTGGTTTCAATTTTAAATGATCACTTGGGTATGAGAAAGCTTTACGCAAGATGGGTGCCGCATTTGCTCACAATCGACCACAAACGCAATCGTGTGACAATTTCGCAGGAGGGTTTGGCATTGTTCAACCAAAATATGGACGAGTTCTTGCACCATTTCGTAACCATGGACGAAACGTGGATCTACCACAACACACCAGAGACCAAACAGCAGTCAAACAGTGGGTTTCTCGGGGTGAATCGGCACCAAAGAAGGCCAAGGTGGGTTTGTCAGCCAATGAAGTCATGGCGACCGTTTTTTGGGATGCACGCGGTGTAATCCACATTGACTACCTTCAAAAGGGTAAAACAATCAATGGTGAATATTATGCCAACTTTTTGGGTCGATTTAATGAGGATTTGTAGAAAAAAGACCGCATTTGGCCAAGAAAAAAGTTTTTTTGCACCAGAGCAATGCAAGGGTGCCCACATGTGCAGTTGCCATGGCAACAGTCCATGAATTGGATACGAACTGCTCCCTCATCTGCCCTATTATCCGGATTTAGCCCCAAGTGACTATTTCATGTTTCCAAACCTGAAGAAATGGCTCGGCGGAAAGAGATTTGACTCCAACAATGACATCGTCTCACAAACAAATACCTAATTTGATGACCTTGACAAATCTTCTTATTTGGAAGAGATGAAAAAATTGGAGAAATGTTGGACAAAGTGTATAGAGCTCAAAGGAGACGGCGTTGAAAAATAAAATGATTTTTTATCCAAAAACCTGTGTTTCATTCAAAAAGACACTGACTTATTGACCCGCCCTCGTGGGTCACTTGTGGCCAAATTTGGCCGCAATTTGGCCAGCAGATTTTGCATTATGTCATATATATACATACATACATACAGAGAGAGAGAGAGAGAGAGAGAGAAGAAACTGCATAATCATGTCACAAAAAGATGGAGTTGTAGTAGTCTATAAAGAGTCCATCTCCCTGTCCAGGTGCTCCATCCCGCAGTCAACCTTATTCAAATGTATCCACCTGAGCCTAGGAGACCGGGACCGAATAGGGATTGTTAGTGTGCCGACCCCCCCGCTGCACTACAGTCGCCCTACCTGAGCTAGCAGGGGTAGTCCCGGGCCTGGCATTGGAGTCCCGCCGGCTCTTAGTGCTGGGGGACTTCAATGTCCATGCAGAGTCTACCCTTTCTGAAGCAGCTCAGGAGTTCATGTCTTCCATGGCAACCATGGGGCTGACCCAGTTAGTAGCTGGCCCACTGCGCTGAACACACATCAGATTTGGTTTTCTGCCAGGGATGGGAGAACGATGGCGGAGTGGAGGAGCTGTCCATCGCTCCGTTGACATGGACCGACCATCACCTGATTAGGTTTAGACCTTCTGTACCACC
>JARBWK010000627.1:0-27310 GCA_030556195.1 Anolis apletophallus
CCCAACCACTGTGCCGCGCCACACTAGTGTGCCGTGAGCGATCATCAGGTGTGCCTTGGGAAAACCTCCAATATACCCTTTCCCCCATATGCCAGGTTTGGATCAATTCCATGATTGTTTGAGTTCAGAATGCTCTTTAATGACAGGGAATAATATCTCCAAGCAACTGCAACTCCCAAATGTCAGGGTTTATTTTCCCCAAACCTCTGCAGTATTTTATTTTGGTCATGAGAATTCTGTATGCCAAGTTTGGTTCGATTCCATGGTTGTTGGAGCTCAGAATGCTCTTTAATGGCATGGGAAGTATACATCCAAGCAACTATAGCTCCCAAATGTCAGGGTCTATTTTCCCCAAATGTCTCCAGTATTTTCTGTTGGTCATGGGAGTCCTGTATGCCAAGTTTAGTTCAATTCTATCATTGGTGGGGTTCAGAATGCTCTTTGATTGTATGTGAACTATAAATCCCAGAAACGGTAACGGTAACATAACATTGTTTGCGTCCATAGTGCTCTCTGGGTGTAAGTGAACTACAACTTCCAAACTCAAGGTCAATTCCCAAGCAAACCCTTTCAGTACTTTCTGTTGGTAATGAGAGTTCAATATGCCAAGTTTGGTTCAATTCCATTGTTGCAAGAGTTCAGGGTGCTCTTTGATTGTGTGTTAACTATAAATCCCAGAAACTATAACTCCCAAATGTCAAGGTCTATTTTCCCCAAACTCCATCTGTGTTCCCATTTGGGCATGTTGAGTATTCATGCCAAGTTTGGTCCTGATCCAACATTGCTTGAGTCCACAGTGGTCTGTGGATATAGGTGAACTACAACTCCAAAACTCAAGGTCAATGCCCACCAAACTCTTGTAATATTTTCTCTTGGTTAGAGAGAGAGAGAGAGAGAGAGCGCACAACAGCGCAGGGAAGCATGTCTGTGTAGGAGGGTGAACATTAGGAAGAACTTCCTGTCTGTGAGAGCTGTTCAGCAGTGGAACTCTCTGCCTCAGAGTGTCATTTTGGTTGGTGGTGTGCCCCAGGATTTTGTAAATGTAAAAAGTGTGCCGCTCAAAAAAAAAAGGTTGGGAAACACTGGCTTAGGGAGCTGGGAACATTTCACTTGGAGACAACAAGGCTGTGTGAACCATAGAGTTGGAAAAGACCTCCTGGGCCATCCAGTCCAACAGGCACAGAACAACAGTGTGTATATACCAGATGGTATTAGACTATATATGCTAGTGCATGTAAGGAATAACACAACCCCCGCAGGTAAGAAAATAGTAAATCTATTGGTGCATCAAAAAGTTCTAATCACAAAGTAACATGGATAGTACAGATACAATGTGGGAAAGCAAGACGCATCCAATCAGCCCCCCAATGTACTTGCATGTAGATATAAGTAGTGCTGAACGGCGTTCACAGTGTGGTGGAAAAGCAGGCGTGAGCTGCTCGGGTTCGGCGTAGGCCGGTCCGGCAAGGCGGGCGGTGCTCCCTGATGACGTGTGTGGGCGCCCGCACTGGACGTCGTCGACGTGATGAATGATTAGTAGACGTCAGCACGTAAGGGGCGTCGGTGACGTCGAGGGGGAAATCCCCAATGGGAAATCCCAGGCGCTCCCTTGCGTCTTCTCGCGAGGAAACCCAAAACTCTCTTCCCTCTGGCAAAGTAGACCAGGCATGTCAAAGGCGGCCCACAGGTTGGAACCCGGAACCAAGACACGGAAGGGGATGGTGGGATATCAAGTGGGGTGGGTTGGATTCACAAACATACAAATAGCAGTCTAAGGTACGGCATCAATGCCCATTGAGGGAAAATTCCCCCAAGACTTGTGTGTGGGAGGAGGCGGTGTGGCTCCCTCTCAACACATAGGCTTGGTGTATAGCAGAGCCGACGGCCAGCTAAATGCTAATTCCAGCGCGGCCACATTCAGACCGTTTCGGGCAACATGTGTAGGCTCCTTTCTCAAGGCTCTATGGCTAGGCCAAGCAGTAGTCACATATCAAGTGTACGGATACACATAACCCCACTCCAGTCCAACCCCATTCTGCCAAAAGCAGGAAAATCACATTCATTAAAATAAATGTTTAAAAAGATGCATGGCTGCTTTCCAGATGTAAGGAAACCATTAAACCACGGCGCAATAATGCATCGCCTTAATTCAATAGAAAAGCTATGCATTGTAAACGGCCCTGAGAGATAAAGTGGAATCGCAGAGTTCTAATTGGATAATCGCAAAAGGGCCGCATAGCCTTCGCCTCTGGGACGCGTTTTATTTGAGCCAGATGCGACAACATGAGTCACGTCGCTTGCGTGTCGCCATCAGATGGGATGACAGCAAGGGTCTGTGGGTTATCAAATGGGGGGAACAACAAAGGCAATAATGCAAGAGTAATACAACCTAGGCTTCCCTTTGTAGCGTCTGGTCCATTAATAGCATGGCTTGATAACATCTTGATAACTGACAGCGGCCGTACACAGGCGACGTGACTTTTAAATGTAATCATTTAAAAGGCCGGGACATGGAACTGAGACAGCTTTGGTTGCCTTGGTACAGTGTTTCCCAACCTTTTTTGAGCCGCAGCACACTTTTTACATTTGCAAAATCCTGGGGCACACCACCAGGGGCGGTCTAAGGTAATTTTAAATGGTAGGCAAACATTATTTTGGTGCCCCCAAAAAACATTATTTTGCCGCCCCATGTAAAACAAATATACAATTATAATATCACAATACCATTAGTAGTATTATATTGTATCAATGTATATACAATATATTATACCATACTCATACTATATTATATCATAATTATATTATACTACATTACAATATAATTACATTATAATATATTGACATTATAATATAATGTAACATTCTATTATATTATTATTATAAAATAATAAAATTATTTATTTAAATAAAATTATCCTCTACTAAATATTTTCATGACTCCTATAAAACTCAAATAACCCAAAATAAAGTAAAATAAAATATTATATATTACTATTTTGTACAATACCACTATACTGCAATATTGTTTGTAATATTACATGTAATATAAAATATATCATTATTCTATTGTTATATTGTATTTGTATTATATTGTATGACAATATTAAGCAGAACTGTATAATAATCAACAAGAAATGCAATGTAAATGCATCAAAATCAGAATATATTACCTACCACCCGTCTCATAATTCATAGGAGTCTCCCATAAGTCCAAAATTAGGATCCCAATGTAAATGTAAATAGAAAAACAGCCAAAATGTTCAAAGGAGGCCGAATACAGGCAGCGCGGCCTGGGCAAACTTGGGCCCTCCCCCTCCCTCCCTCTAGGTGTTTTGGACTCCAACTCCCACAACTCCTCATAGCCTCAGGCCCCTCAGGTCTAGACAGAAATAGAGCCGAAGAAAGGAAGGAGGGAGAGAAGAGGTCACAGAGGAGGAGGAGGAGGAAAGCCCTTCATTCATTCCTTCACTTACACTTCCTTCACTGATTCTTTTCTCCTTCCCTGCAAACACGCGCGCGGCGGAAACAAAGGGAGAGGGGAAGCACTCCCCGCCTGCCCGATATGGAGTGCTTTGCTTACAGGCTTCTGCGCAAGGGAGCTACTGGGCATGCGCGGAGGTTTTCACGCATGTGCAGTTGCTCCTGCGCTCAAGTTCAGCTCCAGAGCAACTGCGCCTGCGTGAAAACCTCCGCGCGTGCCCAGAAGCGGCGTCAGAGCGCACAAGGCCGGGGTCAAAAAGCAGGCAGCTGCAGCACTGTCTGAGGAACATCGGCAGGGCCAGGATGGCGCCCCATGCGGCCAGGATGGCGCCCCCTTCCCAGATGGCGCCCTAGGCGGCCGCCTACTTGGCCTATCTTGTAGGACCGCCCCTGCACACCACCAACCAAAATGATACAAAATGACACTCTAACACAGTAATACATATAGTTAATATGTTTTAAAATGTATTTATACACTCAGTGTGAAACCTGGGCCTGTTTCGATGAACTCAACATAGATATCCTGGCAGGAATGGCAGAAAGACACAAACTTCCCACACAGAACTCCCATAACTAAGAGAAAATGCTATAAGAGTTTGGTGGGCATTGACCTTGGGTTTTGGAGGTGTAGTTCACCTATATCCAGAGAGCACTGTGGACTCAACCAATGTTGGATCAGGACCAAACTTGACATGAATTCTCAATATGCCCAAATATGAACGCAGATGGAGTTCAGGAGAAATAGACCTTGACATTTGGGAGTTGTAGTTGCTGGGATTTATAGTTCCCCTATAATCAAAGAGCATTCTGAACCTCACCAATAATAGAACTGGGCCGAACTTCCCACACAGAACCCCCAGGAGGCAAGAGGAAATTATAGACCAGTCAGTTTAACCTCAGTTCCAGGCAAAGTGATGGAAACCATTATTAAAGAAAAAATTACTAAGCACATAGAAGAACAGGCATTGCTGAAGGAAAATCAACATGGTTTCTGCAAAGGCAAATCATGTCTTACTAACTTGATAGAATTCTTTGAGGGTGTAAATAAACACATAGATAAAGGGGACCCAGTCGATATTGTTTACCTTGACTTTCAAAAGGCTTTTGACCAAGTCCTCACCAAAGTCTCCTAAATAAGCTCTTCAGCCATGGAATCAGGGGACAGGTCTTGTCCTGGATTGGAACCTGGCTAAACTGTAGGAAACAAAGGGTGGTAATAAACGGACACTTCTCTGGGTGGAAAGAGGTGAGAAGTGGCGTACCCCAAGGTTCAGTTTTGGGTCCGTTACTTTTTAATTTATTCATTAATGACCTGGATGTAGGAGTGAATTCTGAGGTAGCAAAGTTTGCAGACGACACTAAACTGTTCAGGGTAGTTAAAAATGAAACTGACTGTAAAGAGCTCCAGAAAGATCTCTCGAAATTGAGTGAATGGGCAACAAAGTGGCAAATGCATTTTAACCTAAACAAGTGTAAAGTCATGCACATCGGGGCAAAGAACCCCAACTACACCTACCAATTGATGGGGTCAAAGCTTTCCGAGACAAACCAGGAAAGGGATCTTGGGGTTTTGGTGGACAGCTCAATGAAGATGTCAACCCAGTGCGCAGCAGCAGTGAAAAAAGCAAATTCTATGCTAGGCATGATCAGGAAGAGAATCGAAAATAGGTCAGCAAATGTTGTATTGCCTCTCTACAAATCTATGGTGAGGCCACATTTGGAGTACTGTGTACAATTCTGGTCTCCGCACCTTAAGAAGGATATAACGGAACTGGAAAAGGTACAAAGAAGGGCAACAAGAATGATCCAAGGGATGGAGCGGCTCCCTTATGAAACCAGGTTGCAACGCCTTGGTCTTTTCAGCCTTGAAAGACGGCGTTTAAGAGGTGACTTGATCGAAGTGTATAAAATCATGCATGGGATAGAAAAGGTGAATAAAGAAAAATTATTTTCTTTGTCACAAAACACTAGGACTAGGGGCACTCCCTGAAGCTCCAAGGTAGGAAAGTTAGGACTAATAAAGGGAAATATTTCTTCACCCAGAGGGTCATTGGGTTATGGAACTCACTTCCAGAGGAGGTTGTGACAGCTGTCAGCCTGGACAGCTTCAAGGCAGGATTAGACAGATTCATGGATACCAAGTGTATCGGTAGTTACTGAAAAGGACATTCAAGTGCCACCTCGGAGTTGGTTGAGGTAGGCAGGATTTCCCTGGGTACTGGTTGTGGGGGTCGGGCAGGTCAGGGTTTTGCCCTCCCTTCTGCTCGAGATCCCCGTGTACAACTGGTGGGCCACTGTGTGATACAGAATGCTGGACTACATGGGCTGAGGTCCGATTCAGCATGGCTCTTCTTATGTTCTTATGTAGGAGGTCTCTACTTGGGGAATGCATGGAGAGGGAGAGACCAAGTAGACAACGGGTGGGGAGGGGGGTGTTTGTAATTTTGTGCCTTTATCGAGGTAGGTTTCTTAGGGTTTTTATACTTCAACACACTAGACTCCCTGAGGTTCCAATTTCCCACGGCACATCTGATGATCGCTCACGGCACACTACTGTGCCCCGGCACACTGGTTGGGAAACACTGCCTTGGTAGATGATCTACGCCGGGAGCTCGACAGGGTGTGTGTGTGCGTGTTGGTTCTGCTGGACCTCTCAGCAGCCTTCATTACCATTGACCACGGTATCCTTCTGGGACGCCTCGCAGAAATGGGACTTGGAGGTACTGTTTTGCAGTGGTTCCGGTCCTTTCTCGAGGGAGGGTCTCAGAAGGTGTTATTGGATGACACCTGTTCGACCCCACAACCTTTGACTTGTGGAGTCCCCACAGGGTTCAGTACGGTCCCCGATGTTGTTTAACATTTGTATATAATAATAATTATTATCTATGTATATAATAAAAGTCAGTGTTTGCGTATGGAGGGGCGGAGGAATATGTGGCAGCATTTCGATTGGTTGCCACTGTGGGATTATTTGCATAAAGGACTCGGATTGGCCAGCCACAGAACTCCAACATTCTAAGGCACCAGACAGAGGGGATTGGTTGCCACTGAGGGAGTATTTGCATAAAGAACTCTGATTGGCCATCTACATTCCAACATTCTAAGGTGACACAGAGGGAAAAGGAAAGGCCTCAGGCAGTCAGTCACTGCGACCCACAGCAATGACGGATCAGGACCAAACTTGGCACACAGGGGCCCAATGGCCCACTTCATAACCTGGTGTGGTTTAGGGCAGGATGGGCCACGAATGATGGGATTTGCAGTACCTTCACCTGATTCACTTCTCAAACAACACTGTAGCCCCTATAAATCACAGACCAGGCCCAAAATTGACAGCAAGGCTTCCTTAACTTGATTTTCCTGACTAGGCCTCAGGTCATGCGATATTGTTTAGGGCCTGAATTGACAGTAAGGCTTCCTCAACTTGATTTTCCTGACTAGGCCCCCAACAATGACAGAACAAGACCAAACTTGGCACACAGATTCCCCAAGATGCACTCTACATCCTGGTGCAGTTTGAGGGAGGATGGACCATGGATGATGGGACTTACAGTACTTTATCTCACTTCCTTAGAGCACTGTGGCCCACAACAATGACAAATCAGGACCAAACTTGGCACACAGAGGCCCAATGACCCACTTTACAACCGGGTGTGGTTTATGGCAGGATGGCCCACATACGATGGGATTTACAGTACCTTCACCCGATTCACTTCCCACAGAACATTGTAGCCCCTACAAATCACAGCCCAGGCCCAAACTTGGCACACAGAGCCCCCATGACCCACTCTACATCCTGCTACAGTTTGAAGGAGGATGGACCATGGATGATGGGACTTGCAGTACCTTCACTCACTTCCTGAAAACAACGCGACCATCATCCAATGACCAATACAGACCAAACTTGGCACACAGAGCCCCCATGACCCACTCTACATCCTGCTACAGTTTGAAGGAGGATGGACCATGGATGATGGGACTTGCAGTACCTTCACTCACTTCCTGAAAACAACGCGACCATCATCCAATGACCAATACAGACCAAACTTGGCACACAGAGCCCCCATGTCCCACTCTACATCCTGCTGCAGTTTGAAGGAGGATGGACCACAGATTATGGGACTTGAAGAACCTTCACTCACCTTCCGAGACCGCTGCAACCCTCATCCAATGAATGATCAAGACAAAACGTGACACACTCTTATCTACTGCAGTTTGGAGGAGGGTGGACAGTGGATGATGGGACTTGAAGTACCAAAGACCAACCTTGGCACACAATGCCTTTCTCAAATAACCCAGGCACCGCCGGGTCCCCAAGCTAATAATAATAATAATATTTATTTGTACCCCACCACCATCTCCTCGACGGGGACTCGGTGCAGCTTACATGAGGCCAAGCCCAACAACACAACAACCAAGATAAAATCTTGGTTGTTGGTTGTTATATTGCAGGGCTGTCCAACTTCTACCGGCCCAGGGGCCTGAATTCGGTCACTGATGACCTGGGGGCCGTAGGGTCTGCCCCGCCCCGGCTCTGCCCCCTCCCCACCCCCAGCTTCGCCCTCCCCCAGCGCCCTCTCCCCTTATTTTTATTTAATATTAAATATATTTAATTCCATCCTCCCCTCCCCCTTATTTTAATTTAATATTAAATATCTTTAATTCCATCCTCCCCTCTCCCCTTATTTTTATTTAATATTAAATATATTTAATTCCATCCTCCCCTCTCCCCTTATTTTAATGTATCCCATCTCCCCTTATTTCATCTTTAAATATATTTAATTTTATATTTAATACATGAGGGGAGATGGGGGAGGGAATGAGGAGCCCCCTGAGGAGCCCCCTGCTTCGGCCTACCTTTTCCAAATGCGCAGGATCCAGGAGTACCCGGACGACGAGAGAGGCGACGACCGACTGAGTCGAAGAAGGTCCTAATCGCGTCTGTGGGCCTCAGCGATCCAGTAGTAGAGTAGCCGAAGAGTATCGCGAGAATACGCAATCCACACCGGATTTCGCTGTCAACGCCGGCGTGATCTCGCGTTGACAGTGAAATCCCGTGTGGATTGCGTATTCTCGTGATACTTGCTCCGAACCCGGAAGTAGGTATTTTTTTAATTTTTATTATTTATTTTATTTTTCAATTTTTATTTTTTATTAAAAAGCTTAGGGGGCCGTAGGGAAGGGGCTGGGGGCCGTATACGGCCCCCGGGCCGCCAGTTGGACAGCCCTGTTATATTGCAAAGATGAAGATTAAAGCCTCCGAATATTTTGGATGAAAACCTAAATTCGTGAGTTTACTAAACCGTGTGTGTAGATAAGGTCAGATGCTGGCAGTTGGACTCTGCTGATAGGCGGGCTGAAGTACTGTATGTTTTTGCTGTGTACGTTTGCTTGCTTCTGGGACACTTACTATGCAGCTTGCAGCAGTTCAGGGAGGTCCCCCATGAAGCCGATGGGGGAGATCATCTGGAGTTTCAGGATGCGGTGTCATCTCTATACAGATGACATCCAAATCTGTCACTCCTTTCCACCTGTCCCCAAGGACCTTGAACCGGTGCTTGGCTGCTGTGTCAGACGCGATGAGAGCTAGCAAATCCAGACAAGACAGAGGTCCTCCTGGTCAGTCGAAAGGCCGAACAAGGCATAGGGTTACAGCCTGTGTTGGATGGGGTTGCCCTCCCCCTGAAGATGCAGGATCGCAGCTTGGGAGTGAGCCTGGATTCATCGCTGAGCCTGGAACCCCAGGTTTCAGCGGTACCCAGGGGAGCTTTTGCACAGTTAAGACTCGTGCGCCACCTGCGCCCATACCTTGGGAAGTCTGATCTGGCCACAGTGGTCCATGCTTTTGTTACATCCCAAAAAGATTACTGCAACGCACTCTACGTGGGGCTGCCTTTGAAGACTGTTCTGAAACTTCAACTAGTCCAACGGGCGGCAGCCAGGTTACTTACTAGAGCAGAGTTTCCCAACCTTTTTTGAGCTGCGGCACACTTTTTACATTTGCAAAATCTTGGGGCACACCACCAACCAAAATGACACAAAATGACACTCTAACACAGTAATACGGATAGTTAATATGTTTTAAAATGTATTTATACACTCAGTGTGAAAACTGGGCCTGTTTCAACGAACTCAACATAGATATCCTGGCAGGAATGGCAGAAAGACACAAACTGGGTGAAGGTGGTGGTTAATGCCTCCTTACAGGAGGGCAAAATTCCAGCCAGCTTAAAGCAAGCTGTTATAAAACCGCTGTTGAAAAAACCATCACTGGATCCCACTCAATTAGTGAACTATCGGCCAGTTTCCAATCTCCCCTATTTGGGCAAAGTCATGGAGCGTGTGGTGGCTTCGCAACTCCAGGGGTTCTTGGTAGACACTGATTATCTTGATCCGGCACAGTCTGGCTTTAGGCCGGGACATGGTACTGAAACAGCCTTGGTTGCTTTGGTAGATGATCTACGCCGGGAACTCGACAGGGAGTGTGTCCCTGTTGGTTCTGCTGGACCTCTCAGCGGCTTTCGATACCGTTGACCACGGTATCCTTCTGGGTCGCCTTGCAGACATGGGGCTTGGGGTACTGCTCTGCAGTGGCTCCAATCCTTCCTGGAAGGTCGTACCCAGAAGGTGTCATTGGGTGACACCTGTTCGGCTCCACAGCCGTTGTCGTGTGGAGTCCCTCAGGGTTCAGTTCTGTCCCCGATGTTATTCAACATCTACATGAAACCGCTGGGAGAGATCATTCGGAGTTTCGGAGTAAGGTGTTATCTGTACGCAGATGACGTCCAGATCTGTCACTCCTTCCCACCTGTCACCAAGGAGACTGTCCAGACCTTGAACCGATGCCTGGCCGCTGTGTCGGACTGGATGAGGGCTAGCAAATTGAAACTTAATCCAGACACGACAGAGGTCCTCCTGGTCAGTCGCAAGGCCGAACAGGGCATAGGGTTACAGCCTGTGTTGGATGGGGTTCCACTCCCCCTGAAGACACAGGTTCGCAGCTTGGGAGTGATCCTGGATTCATCGCTGAGCCTGGAACCCCAGGTCTCAGCGGTGGCCGGGGGAGCTTTTGCACAGTTAAGACTCGTGCGCCAGCTGCGCCCGTACCTTGGGAAGTCTGATCTGGCTACGGTCGTCCACACTCTGGTCACATCCCGAATAGATTACTGCAACGCACTCTACGTGGGGCTGCCTTTGAAGACAGTTCGGAAATTGCAATTAGTCCAGCGGGCGGCAGCCAGATTGCTAACGGGAGCTACATACAGGGAGCATACCACCCCCCTGTTGTGTCAGCTCCACTGGCTGCCTGTCCAATTCCGGGCTCAATTCAAAGTGCTGGTTTTGACCTTTAAAGCTCTATACGGTTCTGGCCCAGCTTACTTGTCCGAACGCATCGGCCGCTACGTCCCACCTCGTAATCTAAGATCATCCGGGGAGGCCCTGCTCTCGCTTCCGCCTACATCTCAGATGAGGCTGGTGGGGACGAGGGATAGGGCCTTCTCGGTGGTGGCTCCCCGCCTGTGGAATGCGCTTCCTATTGATGTACGATCCACCACATCCCTCCTGGCCTTCAGGAAAGTAAAATCCTGGCTGTGGGACCAGGCATTCGTACACCAGCACAAGGCAGCATTTTAGATTGGTTCTTAATGAAAGTGGGTGATTATGGCCAATGTTTTTATGGACTGAACATTGTTTTAATCCAGAGTGAATGTGTATGGTGCTAATGTAGTTGTATTTTAATGTATTTTTAATGTATTTTAATTGTTGAAGTGTTTTGGGGTTTATATTGTTATTATGTGGGCATCGAATTGTGCCGTACTGTAAGCCGCTCTGAGTCCCCCCTTGGGGGTTGAGAAGAGCGGGGTAAAATCCCGAAATAAATAAATAAATAAATAAATAAACTTCCCACACAGAACTCCCATAACCAAGAGAAAATGCTATAAGAGTTTGGTGGGATTGACCTTGAGTTTTGAAGTTGTAGTTCACCTATATCCAGAGAGCACTGTGGACTCAAACAATGTTGGATCAGGACCACATCCTGAACTCTTGCAACAATGGAATTGAACCAAACTTGGCATATTGAACTTTCATTACCAACAGAAAGTACTGAAAGGGTTTGCTTGGGAATTGACCTTGAGTTTGGAAGTTGTAGTTCACCTACATCCAGGGAGAACTGTGGACTCAAATAATGATGGATCTGGACCACACTTGACATGAATACTCAATATGCCCAACTATGAACACACATGGAGTACCTTTATCGAGGTAGGTTTCTTAGGGTTTTTATACTTCAACACACTAGACTCTCCCCCCTCCCCCTTCCTGGAGGTTCCAATTTCCCACGGCACACCTGATGATCATTCACGGCACACTAGTGTGCCCCGGCACACTGGTTGAGAAACACTGTACTAGAGCATCATACAGGGAGCATACCACCCCCCACTGTCTGCCGGTCCATTTCCGAGCTCAATTCAAAGTGCTGGTTTTGACCTTTAAAGTCCTATACGGTTCTGGCCCAGTTTACTTGTCCGAACATATCCTTATGTCCCACCTCGAATTTACGAACTTCCGAGGAGGCCCTGCTCTCGATCCCACCTTCGTCGCAAATACGTTTGGTGGGGACGAGGGACAGGGCCTTCTCAGTAGTGGCCCCTCACCTGTGGAACTCCTTCCACAGCAAAATTAGGCCAACTTCCTCCCTCCTTTTCTTTAGGAAATAGTTGAAGACGTGGCTATGGGACCAGGCATTTGGTTAAACAGTGGGATAGCAGGCCGTCAGTAAAACGATGACAAGATATAGAAACAGACTGTGGACTGGTTTTGGATTAAGTGGTGACTGTAGAACAGGGGTGCTCATTAGGTAGATCGCAATCTACTGGTAGATCGCGTAGGGTGCCCTGGTAGATCGCAGGCAGGGCAGGAGGAAGGCTCAGTCCCGCCCCGCAGGCTCTCGATGCCACCCATGTGCAGAAGGAGGTTGGACTGGATGGCCCTTGGAGGTCTCCTCCTATTCTAGGCTCGATTACTGTAATGCGCTGTACATTGACCTACCTTTGTCGGCGATCCGGAAACTCAAACTGGTGCAGAACGCGGTGACTCGCCTGCTGCTGGGAGCCACTAGAACAGGGCTGTCCAACAGGCGGCCTGGGGGCCGTGCATGGCCCCCCGAGCCCCTTCCCTGTGGCCCCCTAACTCCCTGCAAGACATCACCTTCCTTCAGGCTCGGCCGCTGCAAGAGCTAGGGACACGGCGGAGGGCAGCTCGCCGATCCCGTCCTGGCGCGCAAGCCCAGTATGTTGCGCAACCCGCCCCTTTTCGGCGGGGCTAGGTGACGTCAGGCGTAGCGCCTGATGTCACCCTGCTGAAAAAGGGCGGGCCGCGCAGGATGCTGGGCATGCGAGCCAGGGGGGTCGCCCCCGCCCCCGTGAGCGGCCACACCCCTGCTGCAGCCACGCCCCCGCTGCGGCCACACCCCGGCCCCCACGGTGATCAGTCACCTGAATTCCGGCCCTTGGGCCCGAAGAAGTTGGACAGCCCTGCACTAGAACATCCCATGTAACACCTCTCCTGCGCGAACTGCACTGGTTGCCAATTGAATTCCGGGTCTCCTTCAAAGTGTTAGTTCTGACTTTCAAGGCCTTACATGGTTTGGGGCCAGTGTACTTGAGGGAGCGACTTACCCCATACGTGCCCAGAAGATCACTGCGCTCAGAGGGTCTTAACATGCTTGAGGTCCCAGGACTGAAAGCTTATAGGCTCTCCAGCACACTGCAGAGGGCGTTCTCGGTGGCTGCCCCAGTTCTGTGGAACTCGCTGCCGGCCGAGACGCGGGCCCTGAGGGACCTTATGGCCTTTTGTAGGTCGTGCAAGACCTGGCTGTTCAGGCAAGCGTTTGGTCTGACCGGTGCTTGAACTGCCAATCCTCGCCTAGCTGTGCTGCCACTGTTTTACTCGAATCAGCTTTGCTCTGATTAGTATGTTTTTATGCGATTTTATGCGTCTGTAAATGGTTGTTATGGTATTTTAGGGTGTTTTTAGAATGTTTTATCTCAATGTGTTTTATATGTTTGGAAACCACCCTGAGCCTCGGGAAGGGCGGTTTAGCAAATTGAAATAATAAATAAATAAATAAATAAGTAAATAAAATCCTCGAAACAAATAAAATAAATAAAGGGTTGGACTGGACGGCCCTAGGGATGTCTTCCAACTTTACGATTCAGTCAGACGGTAATTGCACGCCACCATCCTTGTCCTAAACGCAAACACAGTGTGACTAATTCGGTACCAATTCAAATGTGCTTCCTGTCTTTGCGATTCCGGCAAAAGAAGTGGAACAATTCGAGAAACTGTCCGCACCATCCAAGAATGTGTTCCTGCACGGCCCGCCGTTGCACACCTTAACCCATGGCCACCCGGATACAAACATTGTTCTGGGGGGGGGGGGAGTACAACCAAGGGAACTCGCGTGTGCGCAAATGAAACATACTGATACACTGTCAACCTCTGTGGTCTTAAATATATACTTCCTTAAATTGCAGAAGGGCATTGGACAGGATGGCCCTCTTCCAGCTCTCTATGGCAGTGTTTCTCAACCAGTGTGCCGTGAGCGATCATCAGGTGTGCCGTGGGAAATTGGAACCTCCAGGCAGGGGGGGGGGGGAAGAGTCTAGTGTGTTGAAGTATAAAAACCCTAAGAAACCTACCTCGATAAAGGTACTCCATGTGTGTTCATAGTTCACCATATTGCGTATTCATGCCAAGTGTGGTCCAGATCCATCATTATTTGAGTCCACAGTGCTCTCTGGGTGTAGGTGAACTACAACTTCCAAACTCAAGGACAATACCCAAGCAAACCCTTTCAGTACTTTCTGTTGGTAATGAAACTTAAATATGCCAAGTTTGGTTCAATTCCATTGTTGCAAGAGTTCAGGATGCGGTCCTGATCCAACATTGCTTGAGTCCGCAGTGCTCTCTGGATATAGGTGAACTATAACTCCAAAACTCAAGGTCAATCCCACCAAACTCTTATAGCATTTTCTCTTGGTTATGGGAGTTCTGTGTGGGAAGTTTGTGTCTTTCTGCCATTCCTGCCAGGATATCTATGTTGTGTTCATCGAAACAGGCCCAGGTTTCACACTGAGTGTATAAATACATTTAAAAACATATTAATTATATGTATTACTGTGTTAGAGTGTCATTTTGGTTGGTGGTGTGCCCCAGGATTTTGCAAATGTAAAAAGTGTGCCGCGGCTCAAAAAAGGTTGGGAAACACTGCTCTATGGTTCACTTCCTTAAATAGCTAATTTAAATTTCGTACTAAATTCCAATGCGGACTCACGAGTCCAGTGGCATGAAAGGCACTGGCCGTCATGCTGGAGAGTGGATTCAGGGAATGGCCAACAAGATCTCCCTCTAAACCAGTGGTTCCCAAACTTTTTTGGCCTACCACCCCCTTTCCAGAAAAAAATGTACTCACCGCCCCCTGGAAATTATTTTTAATTTTTTTTAAAAAGCAATTAAACTTAAAGAGATATATATTAATGTTTATACCTTTTTTGTAAAAATTAAATGTTTTAATGTTTTTTAATTTTAATTTTAATGTTATTTTAATTGCATGTTTTTATGGCATTGAAAAAAGAAGGGCCGGCACTGGACAAGCGAGGCCCACCTTGAAAAGCGCCTCCCGCTCGCCCCGCCCCACGCCGGGCCCAGCAAGGCACACTTGCAAGGACGTCCCCATTGGAAGAAAGAGGCGATACACAGGACTGTGCCGTGGGAGGGGTTGACAAGACGGAGGCGCATGCTGTGGTTTCCACAGCAATGCCTGCCCAGGGATTGCACACTTGCGACTGTGTCCCTGCGAGTTGGAATCCCCGGGCAGGTGTTGCCGTGGAAACCGCAGCACGCACCTCCTTCCTCTCGTCAACCCCGCCCATGGGGCAGTCCTGTGTATCGCCTCTTTCTTCCAACGGGGACGTCCTCGCAAGCGCGCGACCCTGCAAGTGGCAAGCAAGCCTGGCTCACGCCACTGCCCCCTTACAGGGGTTCAGACAGGGGCGGTTCTACCGGTAGGCAAAGGACGCCGCTGCGTGGGGCGCCATCTGGGTAAAGGCGCATTCCCCCGCCCGCCAGACAGCGTCCGGCCGATGTTCCTTAGGCAGCGGCTGGCTTCTTCTGGGCCTAGTGCGCTCCAACGTCGCGCCGTAGCAAACCTCCCTGCGTGCCAAATAGGGAGTGCTGCATTTACAGGCTTCTGTGCCTGTGCACAGGAGCTTCTGGGCATGCGCGAAGGTTTTCGCGCAGGCAGGGGCGGTCCTACACTCAGGGGTGACATGGGGCTGATCCTATTACTCCTCTGGGTAGTGGAAGCAATCACCCTTCACTTGAAAGCTTTCTCCTGCTAATGCTTTCTTGAGGCCACCTTCTTCGCACCATCCTGGATGTCCAGATAAACCTATTTATAGTTTCAGATTCCAATTCTAAGAGAATTTGAAAGTGGTGGGGATAAAATACCAGATTAAAAACAGTGAGAGATCATAAGGTATCCTCTGACTCCATCTAACCCTTATTTTCCCTTTCCAACATCCTTTCAAAGTGAAATATACATATTGTATGTTGTCTAAAACCAGGACCCCCAAACCCGTGACCAAGAGGGGCTTAGTTGGTGTGGCGTTTCGAAAGATCGTAAAACGGCACCTAAAGCTAGCATAGATCTTCGTTTATTCGCACACCAAACTGAGCGAACCGTGTAGTACTGTGGCAGGGCAGGCTATCCCACCGCTGCCACCAAATGTGGAAATGTAAGGTTTACCGTTCACCTTTCTTTACCGTGGCAGGGCAGGCAATCCCACCACTGCCACCAAATGTGGCGATGGATGAAACTTCACCCCGTTAACTTTTCGAACCGTGGCAGGGCAGGCAATCCCACCACTGCCACCAAATGTGACGAAGTGCAAAAGCCTCATACTGGATTCACTGTGGACGACTGACCACTGCCACCAATACTCAATGTTTTTCTTTCACTTTATTATTATCTTGCTGCCACCATTTGTCAATGCCTGACCACTAGATGTGAGGGTCTTTGTGAATAAACGACTTCCACAGATGTTTTTGTTGAAAGTGTTTAACAGTTTATTTTACACAAATGTGCTAATAGCTTAGGTGGTTTCAAAGGTGCTCCGAAGAGGTACAAACTTGCAACTTTAAACAATATAACACTGGGGGTTTCCCCCTGATACAGTTACACACAAGTAACTACTTAATACTGGGTTACTCTCAACCCTGGGACTAAACTCTGTCCCACACACTTGGGTTTCCCTCAAACCCACACACAGAACTGAACTGCACACTGCAGTTCCTACAGACAGCTTGCAGCTTCAGCCACTGCTAATTACAACTAACCCTGCTCACAGCAGCTGGCCAACTGACATACTCCAACTGTCAGATTCAAACTGAACATTCTAAAGCTAGCCTTGGCTGGCTCCGGCCCCTGTTACTATGGTAACACATTCCCTTAGGAGGGAAATGTCTCCATTATCATAGTTAACCCTTTCTAAACACATATAAACAAACATGTGATCAACATATAAATAACCACCTCATCACAGTTGGATAGCCACAGAGGATCTTGCTGGCTGACATTCAAGAGTGTCCTTTTCCTCATATACACAGTGCAGGGGGGGGGGCACTAAAATAATGTTCGCTTACCATTTAAAATTACCTAATACCACCCCTGGGTTCAGTGCCTCCCAAATTCTCCTGAGCCTTCCAGCGCCCCCTTTGATTGCCCCACCGCCCACCAGGGGGTGGTACCACCCACTTTGGGAACCACTGCTCTAAACCAGTGATTCCCAAAGTGGGTGCTACCGCCCCCTGGTGGGCGCTGCAGTGATCCAGGGGGGCGGTGATAGTCACAGGTGCATTTGGGGGGCAATGAATAACTGTAAGGGGGTGGTGAAAGGATGGCTGAAATCACTGGGTTGCTGTAAGTCAGCGGTTCTCAACCTGGGGGTCGCGACCCCCAGAGGGGTCAATTGTCAATTTCTGAGGGGTCGCGGCACTGGCTCACTCAGCCTCACCCCTTTGACTTCCCAAAATGGCTGCCGGACAACTTCAAATAGCTAAACTTTCGAGGGATTTTGGTCATGAAGTGATTTATCTCTATCTCTTATCTCTATTCTCTGTACCTTTATAAAGCGGAATGTTTGTATGTATGTTTGTATGTGTCCGGAGGGCGGAAGGATATGTGGCAGCTTTCTGATTGGCTCCCACTGTGCGAATATTTGCATAAACGACAAAGACCGATAAATATCAAACTTGGCACACAGAGCCCCCATGACCCACTCTATGTCCTGGTACAGTTTGGAGAAGAGCAGAGCATGGATGATGGGGCTTGAAGTACCTCCACTCACTTCCTGAGACCGCTGCGACCCTCATCCAATGACTGATCAAGACCAAACTTGGCACACAGCGCTCTCATGACCTACACTACATGCTAGTACAGCTTTGAGTAGGATGGACCATGGATGATGGTACTTGAAGTACCTCCACTCCTTGAGACCACAGCGACACTCATCCAATTACCAATAAAGACAAAGAGTGCCCCCATGGCCAACTCAACATTCTGGTGCAGTTTGGGGGAGGACGGATTATGGATGATGGGACTTGCAGTACCTTTACTCACTTCCTGAGACCACTGCGACTCTCATCCAGTGACTGATCAAGACCAGACTTGGCACATAGAGCCCCCATGACCGACTTTACACCCTGGTGCAGTTTTCAGGAGGATGGACCACGGATGATGGGACTTGAAGTACCTCCACTCACTTCCCGAGACTGCTGCGACCCTCATTCAATGACTGATCAAGACCAAATTTGGCGCACAGAACCCCCTACATCCTGGTGCAATTTGGAGGAGGATGGACCATGGATTATGGTCCATGGTCCATAATCCTTCACTCAGTTCCCGAAACCACTGCGAGCCAAATGAACAACTGATACGGACCAACCTTGGCACACAATGCCTTCCTCAAATAACCCGGGCACCGCCGGGTCCTCAGCTAGTAGTTTCTAAATCACAACCTCCCTGAACTGCTGCAAGCTGTATAATAAGTGTCCCAGAAGAAAAACAAACTTACACAGCAGAGTCCTTTCAAAGCAAAAACATACTTCCGCCTGCCTATCAGCAGAGTCCAACTGCCAGCATCTGACCATATCTACACACAGTGTTTAGTAAACTCACGGATTCAGGTTTTCATCCAAAATATTTGGAGGCTTTAATCTTCACCGTTGCAATATATACAAATGTACAAACAGAATACATAGATCCACTTTCTTGCAAACAATCAGAAGCATCAAATAGTCACATACAACACAGGCAGATACTCACACTGAGTCACACAGGAGAGAAGAAGATGGATTCTTTCATCTTCCTGATATAGCCACCTGCTGATAGGTCATCAGTAAGGGACATTGACAGATGCAACCCCTTTGCAATAACCCTCACATGGTTATGACTTAGCCATTAGGTATTGCACCATTACATTTCCAGTCATACCCAGGTGCTATCCCACTCTCGGCCTCCACTATTTGCTTTTCTCAAAGACATGAGAGCATCTGGAGGCCACTCTACTTATGGCTTGTTTCAGACTCCATCTTGTTTATGTTATTTATTTATTTTTGGTATTTATACCCCGTCTCTTCTCTACCCCAAAAGGGGGACCCAGGACCGCTTACATAGGCAGTAATTCGTTGCCGATACATATAGTTAAAACAATCTCTCGGCATTACTTCGCGAATGAAGATTCTTTAGGAAGGACCCATCCCACGCTTTTTACAAGCGCGTTGATGACTAAAAAGGCCAATCTGAGATAGGCAAGCACAGCAGAAAGTCTCCTTAGGTGATGTTGTTTCCAAGTTGCGGTTCTTTCTGCGTTGTCGTTTCTCTTCGAGACCCGTTCGGCATGTTTTCTCGAAAGAGGCCGCAGCATTGTGGATAGTGCGTCTCCATGCCTCCCGATGTGAGGCCAGGGTGGACCATTTTGGTGATCAATCTGGCCGAGCCTAAGATGTTATTTCAGGGAGTCCTTATATCTCTTTTTGGGGGTGCCTCTCTTGCGCTGACCCATGGCAAGTTCACCGTAGAGTAGTATATTTGGGAGGCGGTAGTCCTCCATCCTAGAGACGTGCCCTGCCCAGCGCAGCTGTGTTCTCAATAGCATGGCCTCAATGCTGGTGATCCCTGCTTGCTCAAGGACAGCAACATTTTTCACATAGTCAGTCCAGTGTATATTTAGGATTGAGCGAAGACAGCGCTGATGAAAGCGTTCGAGGAGTCGTAGGTGTTGGCGATAGGTGACCCATGTTTCAGACCCATAGAGGAGAATAGACGGTACGATAGTTCTGTACACACTGGTTTTGGTGCTTTGCCTCAGGTGTTTGTTACTCCAGACACTTTTGTGAAGCCTTCCGAATGCACTCTATGCCTTTGCTAATCTGTGATCTACCCCTTTGTCAATCTTGGCATCTGAAGAGATGATGCTTCCCAGGGAGGTGAACGGCTGAACGGATTTAAGCACAGATTTGCCTGTGCTGACTTGGGGATGATGGTGTTCTTCCTGTGGTGCAGGCTGGTAGATAACTTCCGTTTTCTTCATTTGATGCCGATACATACAGTTAAAACAATAACCATAAACATAACAATTAAACATTACAATGCATAAAATACATAAAATACATAAACATTAATTAAAACAGTATAAAATCTTCATTATCAATAAAACCGTATCCTCGTGTAAATCATCCTTATCAGTCCATTTCTGCCAAAGTGCTGCTTTATGTCTGTTGACTGAAGGCCTGGTCCCATAACCATGATTTTACTTTCTTCCTGAAAACCAGGAGGGATGGGGTCAATCGTCTCCACCAGCCGAATTTGGGATGTTGGCGGGAGTGAAAGCAGAGCCTTTCCAGACGATCTTACATACGTTATGAGGTGGGACTTAGAGGCAGATGCGTTCGGACAAGTAAGCTGGGCCAGAACCGTATAAAGCAGGGGTGCTCACACTTTTTCAGCAAGTCCCAAAGATCACCTACCCAGAAATGTAAAACGTATAACTATTTTCTTATTTATTTATTTATATTTATATTTATTTTTATGTACCGCTCCTTCCAGCAGTCTCGGGGCAGTTTACATAAAATGAAGTTATAAAACATCAACATTTCAATTTAATAACAACAATATAAAACAGAGCATAAAAATACATCCAACCACCCCATTTCTCCCGCACACTGCCATATTCCCACACATATTATCAGCCAGAAAGTAAGAAGAGAGGCTGTTGAACTGCAAGGCCATTTAATACTCAGCAAGGTAAACAAAGGGGCATGCAAAAATACATCCAACCACCCCATTTCTCCCACATTTCCATATTCCCCAACATATATTTCTCAAGGAACAAAGCAAGCAGAGAGGCTTTGGAGCTAAAAGGCCATTTTTAAACATTAAAAATAAACAAAGAGACATGCCACAGAACAATCAAGCACCCACCCCAAAGTAAAAAGACCGACCTTTGAGATGCGGTAAGGAAATGACCCCAAAGCGTCCTTCTCCTCCTCCATCGTTGCTATTTCCACGCCGCCAGCATGCGTGCCGCCTCCAAGAGCTCACGAGAAGTTCGAGAGGCAGAATGAGCGCTTCTGCATATGCGCGCGGGGCCAGCCATGCATCGCGTCATCCAGGCCCGCCCCTTTGGTCTCCTACGACTCTGAGTGGCTGGAGAAGGACGGAGGGAGGAGGAGGAGGAATCAAAAGAGGGCCCCATTCTGCCTCTTGGACTCTGGAGCTTTTGGAGGCGGCGCGAGCAGGCAGCGGGGAGGAGCAACGACGGAGGACTTCTTTGCAGCGTGCAGGGGCGCGTGAAGAGGACCAACAGCCAAAAACCTGGTCAGGGGGCTGAAGATCACCAGGATGAGGCCCAAAGATCACCCTGGTGATCCCGATCACCATTCTGAGCACCCCTGGTATAGAGCTTTATAGGTCAAAGCCAGCACTTTGAATTGAGCTCGGAAATGGACAGGCAGCCAGTGGAGCTGACACAACAGGGGGGTGGTATGATCCCTGTATGTATGTATGTATTTATTTATTTATTTACTTTGCTTCTAGACCGCCTCTCTCAGCCCGAAGGCAACTCAAGGTGGTGTACAACAGCAAAAACTGCTCAAGACAAACATATCAACAATTATCAATACAATACAATTCCAACATATACAAATTAGCATTCAACGTTAAAAACACAGTATCAGCGTCTCATTAATTAAATCGACTTCCAATTGCATCGTCGTCGTTCCTTAGGTCTCAATTTGACAATCATACTACATCTGCAAATGCCCGGTCAAACAGCCAGGTCTTAACCTTCCTGCGAAATGTCAGGAGGGAGGGGGCCGATCTGATGTCATTAGGAAGGGCGTTCCAAAGCCGAGGAGCCACCACTGAAAAGGCCCTGTCTCTCATCCCCACCAATCGCGCCTGCAAAGCAGGCGGGACTGAGAGCAGGGCCTGTCCGGATGATCTTAAGCATCTTGAAGGTTCATAGGAAGAGATGCGTTCGGACATGTAAGTTAGACCAGAACCGTTAAGGGCTTTAAAGGCCAAAGCCAGCACTTTGAATTGTGCCTGGTAGCAAACTGGTAGCCAGTGGAGCTGGCACAACAGAGGTGTTGTGTGCTCCCTGAGGGCCGCTCCTGTTATCAACCTGGCTGCTGTCCGTTGAACCAGTTGAAGCTTCCGAGCAGTCTTCAAAGGCAGCCCCACATAGAGGGCATTGCAGTAATCTATACGGGATGTAACCAGAGCGTGGACTACCGTGGCCAAGTCAGATTTCCCAAGGTACGGGCGCAGTTGGCGCACAAGTTTTAGCTGTGCGAATGCTCCCCTGGTCACCGCCGAAACCTGGGGTTCCAGGCTCAGCGATGAGTCCAGGATCACACCCAAACTGCGAACCTGCGTCTTCAGGGGGAGTGTAACCCCGCCCAACACAGGCTGTAACCCTATGCCCGGTTCGGCCTTCTGACTGACCAGGAGTGCCTCTGTCTTGCCTGGATTCAATTTCAATTTGTTTGCCCTCATCCAGTCCGACACAGCGGCCAAGCACCGGTTCAGGACCAAAACAGCCTCCTTAGTAGCAGGTGGGAAGGAGTGACAGAGTTGGACGTCATCTGCGTACAGATAACACCGCACCCCGAAACTCCGGATGACCTCCCCCAGCGGCTTCATGTAGATGTTAAACAACATGGGAGATAGTATTGAACCCTGAGGAACCCCACAAGACAGTGGTTGAGGGGTTGAGCAGGTATCTCCCAGTAACACCTTCTGAAATCGGCCCTCCAGAAAGGACCGGAGCCACTGCAAGACAGTACCTCCAAGGCCCATTTCCGCGAGGCGTCCCAAAAGGAAACCGTGGTCAACGGTATCAAAGGCCGCTGAGAGGTCCAGCAGAACCAACAGGGACACACTCCCCCTGTCCAGCTCCCGGCGTCGATCATCCACTATGTATGCATGTTGGTTATCGCTGATATTTGGAAGCCATATTTATTTATTTATTTATTTATTCTTCGATTTTGTATTCCGCTCCTCCCTACAGGCTCGGGGCGGATGACAACAATGTATATATGGGCAACATGTCACAGACATGCAGCCCTACAATAAAAAGCATAAAACATTAAAAACAATCCAACACAATTACGAGGTGCGAGGTGACATATATAGGTTTCTTGCAGTAAAATCCTTCCGAGCCTAATTGAAGGCTAGTCCGAAGAGGGCGGTGTTGCAGGCCCTTCTAAATGGGACTAGCTCTGAAATGGCTCGAGTACTGTCCGGCAAAGAGTTCCACAGCACTGGGGCTGCCGCAGAAAAAGCTCTCTGTCTAGTCACGGATAGGTGGCAGGAGCGGACTGATGGTATCGCCAGCAAGTTCTGTTCGTCTGACCGCAGTGATCTCAGGGGTAAGTACGGGGTAAGGCGGTCCCTCAGGTACGCAGGCCCTAGGCCGTATAAGGCCTTAAAGGTCAATACCAACACCTTGAAGGCAATTCGGTACTCGATAGGAAGCCAGTGCAGCTGCCGAAGGATGGGCGTGATGTGCTCCCTCGCTGACGATCCCGTCAGCAAGCGAGCGGCGGCATTCTGCACTAGCTTGAGTTTCCGGATTGTCGACAAGGGAAGGCCAACGTAGAGGGCGTTACAGTAGTCCAGTCTCGAGATGACCGTCGCTTGGATTACTGTCGCCAGGTCGCTCCTGGACAGGTAGGGTGCCAGTCGCCTAGCCTGTGGAAGAAGGACCCCCTGCAGACCTCAGAGACCTGAGACTCCATGGTCAGCAGGGAGTCCAACTGAACACCTAAGCTCTTAACCGAAGATGACGGGCTAAGCCGCTCGCCATCCAGGGTAGGCAACCCGCACCCACCCAGCCCAGGGCGACCGGGCCACAGAATCTCCGTCTTCGACGGATTCACCTTCAGCCGGCTGGCACGCAGCCAACCAGTCACGGCTTCGAGGCAGCGATGGAAACAATCGGGTACGGTATCCGGCCTGCCGTCCATTCTCAGCAGAAGCTGGGTGTCATCCGCATACTGATAACACTCCAGACCAAAGTCGCGGGCCAGCTGGGCCAGGGGCATATATATGTTGAATAATAAGGGGAGAGGATGGCCCCTGGGGGACCCACAATCAAGTGGGGACCTCCCGAGACCCCCGCCCCCCTCCACACGTTGTCCCGGCCCTGGAGGAAGGAGGCCACCCATTGAAGTGCGGTCCCCGACCCCAGCGCCGGCCAAACGGTGGGTCAACATATGGATTAGGCAGACCATGAAGACGCCGCCTTTCCTGAACCTGAGCATCTGATCCAAACCTATTTCTGCATCTGGGTGTGTGTGTTCCAGAAGTGTGCTTAATGCTTAAAGTTTAAAGTTGTAATGCTTAAACTTGCGCATGCTAAAAAAAACCCCAGGGCCTTTGTTACGATCCAAACAGGCCTACAAAAGGTAAAGAAACCCATCTTTTCCGGGATGCGGGGAGGACAGCTTATCTCTTGATCTGACCCCTTCCCAAGCATGATGGCATATGAGCTCAGCTGTAAACATCTCTTCCCTTTTTTTGTGATCTTGTATCAGATTTATAAATCAAAGCCGTTTTTAATAAGACATTAAGTTTGTTTTAAAGCTCTTAAAATTTTGCTAAAAACCAGACTCGTCTCCGGGACATTCCTCTCCTTTTTAAGGCGAGGATCAAAGCCTGCGGTTGGCTCCATCTTCGATATGACATCCTTTCAAATACGTCAACACGGCTATCACATCTCCCTCTTAACCCTTTTCTTCAAGTAGAACAGACATAGCTCCCTCTTCCGGGCCTTTTAGGCAGTGTTTCCCAACCAGTGTGCTATGGGACACTAGTGTGCCGTGAGCGATCCTCAGGTGTGCCGTGGGAAATTGGAACCTCCAAGACCCTTTCTTCCCCCTCCTGCCGAACACTTTTTCTTCTCCACTCGGGCTCCCTTCTTCACAGCGTCACTCTTTTCGCTTTGCCTCGCTTTGCTCTGGGGCGAGTCTGTGCAGTAGCGCCCCGCACGGGTCACGTCTTCCTCCCTCCCCTTTCCCTCCTGAACATGCTCACGCTGCCCCCTCGGATCAAAATGGCGGCAGAAGCGCCAGTGTAGAAGAAAAAAGTAAGTGTTCGGCAGGAGGGGGAAGAAAGATCGCGAAGGGGGAGGAAGAGGTCTCTGTCGAAAGCTGGCATGGGCAAACTTGGACCTTCCAGGTGTTTTGGACTCCAACTCCCACCATTCCTGGCAGCCTCAGGCCCTTTTCCTCCCCCCCCCTTTAAGCAGGAAAGGGCCTCAGGCTGTTAGGAATGGTGGGAGTTGGAGTCCAAAGCACCCAGAGGGCAAGTTTTCCCATGCCTGTTTAAAGGGACCTTAAAGTGGTGAGCCTCCTTCCAACATTGTGGTTCTGGATAGAAAGCAAACAACAACATAACATAACATTGTTTGAGTCCACAGTGCTCTCTGGGTGTAGGTGAACTACAACTTCCAAACTCAAGGTCATTTCCCAAGTAAACCCTTTCAATATTTTCTGTTGGTAATGAGAGTTCAATATACCAAGTTTGGTTCAATTCCATTGTTGCAAGAGTTCAGGATGCTCTTTGATTGTGTGTTAACTATGAATCCCAGAAACTATAACTCCCAAATGACAAGGTCTATTTTTCCCAAATTCCAGCTGTGTTCTCATTTGGGCATATTGAGTATTTATGCCAAGTTTGGTCCTGATCCAATATTGTTTGAGTCCACAGTGCTCTCTGGATATAGGTGAACTACAACTCCAAAACCCAAAGTCAATGCCCGCCAAACTCTTATAGTATTGTCTCTTGGTTATGGGAGTTGTGTGTGGGAAGTTTGTGTCTTTCTGCCATTCCTGCCAAGATATCTATGTTGTGTTCATCGAAACAGGCCCAGGTTTCACACTGAGTGTATAAATACATTTAAAAGCATATTAACTATATGTATGACTGTGTTAGAGTGTCATTTCGTGTCATTTTGGTTGGTGGTCAGCCCCAGGATTTTGTAAATGTAAAAAAATGTGCTGCGGCTCTCTCCTTCTTTCTTTTCTTCTTTTCCCTTCGTTATTTTATCTTTTCCTCACTCCCTTTCCTTTCTTTTCCCCACCCTTTCCTTTCCTCCCTTACCATTTCCTTCTTTCTTTTCCCCTCCTTGTCTCTCTCCTGCTTTTCTTTTCTTCCTTTTCCATGGTTTGTTCTTCTTTTATTTCTTCCTCTTGTTTCCTCTATTTTTCTTTCTTTCTTTCCCCCTTCCTTCCATTTTCTCTTCCTTCCCAGAGTCCTGAGCATGCCTTTTGCAGAGCCAGGTCTGAAGTGTCTCGTCATTCTGTCGGGGGGAATCCTTTTCTCACATTGAGTTGAATTCAGTCTTAAAATATATTATACTAGCTGTACCCGGCACGCGTTGCTGTGCCCTATTTAGGAGATGCGAGATGTAAGGGTTGGAAATGATGTTACTTACGGCCTTGGTGGGGTCATGTAGGCATGAATTGCGCACTTTCTATGTGTGCTCCAAATGATGTCATCTGGAAGCATGAGTTGTATTGTCTTCTATAGCGGAGGAAGTGTTTTGATTCTGGAGTGTGTCCACTCAGCAAAGTCTGTAGTGGTTGTGGAGGAGTGGCAAGTGGTGGTAGAGAGACTTTACCGGCTAGGCAGCACATTCCTGGTGTTTCTGCTGGGTATTTCAGGGCTTTGCAGTGTGTGCAGATGTGCGTTAGGGCGCCAATGTCGGCCTCTGGCACCATGCTGTAGTCTTCTGCAGCGTATCTGAAGGCTAGGCGGTGGAATTGGTTGTGGTGTTTTTGAAGTTTGTTTTGTGTGTTGCGACGTCGTGTTTCTGCGCTCCTTGCGCGCTGTTGTGTTGCATTTCTGCGGCTTTGTTTTTCCAGGCTGCGCTTCTGCTTGTCGTGCAGTTCTTTGCATTCGGTTCTCAGCTGTGCGTCGTGCAGTGACCTGTTGTCTGTGTCTCTGCTGCGCAGTGTGTTTCTGTTCTGGCGTTTGTTCTGCCCTTTTTTTGATGTATGTAGCGCTGTGAGTGTGTCGTCCGATGCTGTTATTTTTATAAGGCATGGCTTGTCTTTTGGGTCAGTTTCTGTCTGTGTGGAAGGAAGGAATGGTTTTTGTTTGTGGTGTTTGTAGGTGTTGTGTGTACGGGGTCCTGTAAGGTTGGTGGGATGGGTTGTGATTGGAAGTTGTGTTGTGTTGTGTGGGTAGGAATTTGCT
>JARBWK010000628.1:0-27302 GCA_030556195.1 Anolis apletophallus
CTTGGTTGTGTTTTTCCTGCATGGAAGAAGGGGTTGGGCTAGATGTCCCATGTGGACTCTTCCAACTCTATGATTCCAACTCTATGATAAAAATCTTTGTCTCTGATAGCTAATTTGGGGCCCAAAGTGCCTGAGATTTATTATCAGCTGTCTGGCAAAGGGAAAGAGGACTTGGGTGAGTTCCTTTCCTCCCTGCATGCCTACCTGGCGTGGTACTGGAGGTCGTGCATGTTTTCCTCCTGGTCGTCTAGGAAGGAGGAGACGTTGTCCAGCTGCAGCTGCAGGCTCATCACTTGCAAGGCCAGGTCGTGCATCCCTTCCGAGTTCTGGCTGACCCGCTGTGAGGCAATGCCCAGGCCACTTTGGAGG
This sequence comes from Anolis apletophallus, assembly GCA_030556195.1. Classification (NCBI taxonomy): domain Eukaryota; kingdom Metazoa; phylum Chordata; class Lepidosauria; order Squamata; family Anolidae; genus Anolis; species Anolis apletophallus. The sequence continues at coordinate 370 of JARBWK010000628.1, forward strand.
CTTTTTGACCAAGTCCCCGGTTTTGGCAGGAGGTGGCCCTCAAGCTGCCGAAGAGGCGGGTGTAGTCCTGCCACTCTGCCACCATCCTCTGCAGGGTCAGGGTCTCCTCCTCGGTCTTGCGCTGGATGGCCCGCAGCCACTCGGAGGCCTGCTCAGCGGAGAAGTTCATATGTTGCACAGCCGCCTGTGTGACGGAGAAATAGGATGATATGGTTTGAATGGAACTGCACGAAAGAAGTATGAATGGGGCACAATTGGGTTGAAGATACAATTCTAAAATATTGGGACCTGGAAAACAACTATACGCAGGAACAGTAATTAAAAAGTGCTAAACCAGAGACAAATGATTAACCGAATAATAATAATAATAATAATATTTATTATTTATTTATTTACGGTATTTGTATCCTGTAGCTTCTCACCCCCGAAGGGGGACTCAGTGCAGCTTACAATCGCCGCACCACAGGCCGCAACACCACAATTACATAATAAAATCAATACAGCCATGAAATCAACATCAGTATGAACATTAAAACCAACATATTAAAAATCCAACCATACTAATAATTTAGCCATCAAGCGGAGCACATTGTCAATCTAGTCAAGTCCAAAGTGTCAATCCAGTCAATTCCAAAAGTACAATCTATGTCTGCTGCCCAAAGGCCTGGTCCCAGAACCACGACTTTAGGTTTTTCCTAAAAGCCTAGAGAGATGGAGTTGATCTTATTTCGTTTGGGAGTACGTTCTACAGGCGAGGGGCCGCCACCAAGAAGGCCCCATCTCTCGTCCCCACCAACCGCATTTGCGATGCTGTCGAGGGCCTCCCCAGATGATCTTAGAGTACGAGATGGGACGTAGAGGGAGATAATAATAATAATAATCATCATCATCATCTTTATTTATACCCTGCCACCATCTCCCCCAAAGGGGACTCAGGGCGGCTTACATGGGGCCAAGCCCGAACAACAGAGTACAACAAAATAAAAACAAAATCAAAACAAAATATAATAAGCAAAAATAACAACATCATAATTACACAACAGCACAGGAATACATTAAGCCAGTGTTTCCCAATCGCTGTTCCGCGGCACACTAGTGTGCCATGCGCGATCACCTGGTGTACCGCTGGAAAACCTCTCTTCCCCCTTTCTTCTCCCTCCTGCCGAACTCCTGCTGCTGCTGCTGCTGCTTGGGGGAGGAGGAGGAGGAGGAAGGGCCGGGCGGCGGCAAAGAAGAAGGGGCCGCCTCCTTCGGCCGTTTCCCCAGCCTGCCAGCCTCCAATCGAGGGAGGGCGGGGAACGGAAGCGGAAGTGAGGAGCACAGTCCGAGGCAGGCCCACCGGCTTCTTCTTTTGATCCGCAGGAAAGAAGGAAGGAAGGCAACCGCGGACCGAGTGAGTGCCTTCCCTTGTGGTGTGGAAGAAGGAGAGAGCCATTTAGGAAGGGAGCCACCTGGGGGTTCTATGTGGGAAGTTTGGCCCAGTTCTATCATTGGTGGGGTTCAGAATGCTCTTTGATTGTAGAGGAACTATAAATTCCAGCAACTGCAACTCCCAAATGTCAAGGTCTATTTCCCCTGAACTCCATCTGCATTCATATTTGGGCATATTGAGTATTCATTTCAAGTGTGGTCCAGATCCATCATTATTTCAGTCCACAGTGCTCTCTGGGTGTAGGTGAACTACAACTTCCAAACTCAAGGTCAATTCCCAAGCAAACCCTTTCAGTACTTTCTCTCTAATGAGAGATCAATATGTTTGGTTCAATTCCATCGTTGCAAGAGTTCAGGATGCTCTTTGTTTGTGTGTTAACTATAAATCCCAGAAACTGTAACTCCCAAATGTCAAGGTCTATTTCCCACAACTCCATCTGTGTTCATATTTCGACATATTGAGTATTCATGCCAAGTTTGGTCCTGATCCAACATTGTTTGAGTCCACAGTGCTCTCTGGATGTAGGTGAACTACAACTCCAAACTCAAGGTCAAAGCCCACCAAACTCTTATAGCATTTTCTTTTGGTTATGGGAGTTCTGTGTGGGAAGTTTGTGTCTTTCTGCCATTCCTGCCAGGATATCTATGTTGTGTTCATCGAAACAGGCCCAGGTTTCACACTGAGTGTATAAATACATTTAAAAACATATTAACTATATGCATTACTGTGTTAGAGTGTCGTTTTGTGTCATTTTGGTTGGTGGTGTGCCCCAGGATTTTGTAAATGTAAAAAATGTGCCGCAGCTCAAAAAAGGTTGGGAAACACTGCATTAAGCAGTTTAAAATTGCACTAAACACAATCAAAAAGACAATGGGCGGGCCGCATGTGCAGGAGAAAAAGTTAAAAAGTTAAAAACTCCAGGTGAGATAAGGAGGAACAGGTTATTTGTAAAGGAGAGCTCAAGAAAACGGGCTTGCAGAACCAACCTTTCCCGGGGGGGGGGGGGGCGAGAAGTGCTGTGTACTCCAGTGACAGAAATGTTGGGGGAAACAAAGGCGCAGTGGAAGAGCCAGGTTTTAATGTTCTTTTTAAAGGTTTCTAAAGTAGGGGCTTTCGTATTCTCTCCGGGTAGAGAGTTCCAGAGCCAGGGGGCCACAGAGGAAAAGGCTCTCTCCCTTGTGCCCACCAGACGAGCCTGAGAAACTGGCATTAAGAGTTAACTGGATTAACTCTTGCTGGAAACAATATGTTTGCATATTCAAAGGCAATGGCTCGTTTAAGTTAATAAGGAAACCAATATCTGTTAAGAAGGAAGTCAAAACAAGGCTCCTTATATGTACCAAAACCAATTAAGGAGAGTCAGCATCTGTCTGGAATTGATGGGAATCAACATGTTCCAGGCCGGAAAAAGAGCTATCATTCATTTACAACTTTGGAACAACATCAGCAAGAAACATTGCTACCGTGTTTCCCCGAAAGTATGACACCCCCGATTGTAAGACGTATCGGGGTGTCAGGGGGGTCGGCTAATGTAAGTCGTACCCCGAATGTAAGCTGTACCTGGTCGCCGCCGCGCAAGAACCGGCCCATCGGCCGCGGCACACCTCCGACGCACCTTTCTGCTAGGCTTCTCCAAGGAAGGGAGGGGGAAGAGTCTCAGAGGCGTGGCTAAGCGGCGCTGCGTCAGAGTGTCGCGTCGCCACTTAGCCACGCCTCTGGGACTCTTCCTCCTCCCTCCCTTTCTCCAACGAAGGGAGGGGGAAGAGTCCCAGAGGCGTGGCTAGCGGGCGCTGCGCCAGAGTGACGCGTCGCCACTTAGCCACGCCTCTGGGACTCTTCCCTCCTCCCTTTCTCCAACGAAGGGAGGGGAAGAGTCCCAGAGGCGTGGCTGCGGCGCTGCGCCAGAGTGACGCGTCGCCGCAAGCCACGCCTCTGGGACTCTTCCTCTTCCCTCCCATTCTCCAACGGCGGGAGGGGAAGAGTCCCAGAGGCGTGGCTACAGCGCTGCGCCAGAGTGACGCGCCGCCGCAGCCACGCCTCTGGGACTCTTCCTCTTCCTCCCTTTGTCCAACGAAGGGAGGGGAAGAGTCCCAGAGGCTGGCGGCGACGCGTCACTCTGACGCAGCGCCGCTTAGCCACGCTCTGGGACTCTTCCCCTCCCTTCCTTAGAGAGGCCTAGCAGAAAGGTGCGCCGCGGAGGTGTGCCGCGGCCGATGGGCCGGTTGCGGCGGCGGCGGCGGCGTGGCGGCGGCGGCGTGGCGGCGGCGGCGAGGTGGCGACGGGCACGTCTTTTGTTTATATAAGACATACCCCGAAAGTAAGACGAGGGGGACTTTTCGGGGGGAAAAGAAAGTAAGACGCTGTCTTACTTTCGGGGAAACACGGTATATAAGAGACCATATTACAACCCAAAAATTATTTCAGGCTGGAGGAGCCTGGCCCACCCACCATGCTCTGCTTCATGGGAAGGAGAGAGATTGTGTACTTGCTGGAAGAGTGGCAGATCTGCAATGGAAAGCAGAGTTTGGTCACTTGCGTCTTTCTCAGGGAAAGAGTCTGTGTGTCTACCTTCTTTTCTCTGTGTTGCTCTGTGGTAATACACCAGGGTGCTCGTTACTGGTAGATCGTGTAGGGCGTCCTGGTAGATCGCAGGCAGGGCGGGAGGAAGGCTCAGTCCCGCCCTGCAGGCTCCCGACGCCCCCCAGGTGCAGAAGGAAGTTGGACTGGATGGCCCTTGGAGGTCTCCTCCTATTCTAGGAACCCATTGTTGTTGTTATTATTATTATCAGAGGCTAAATGGCCATCTGTGAGGAAAGCTTTGATTGTGTTTTTCCCTTATGGCAGAAGGAGGTTGGACTGGATGGCCCTTGGAGGTCTCCTTCTACTTTAGGAACCTATTGTTATTATTATTATTATTAGTAGTAGTAGTAGCAGCAGCAGCAGCAGCAGAGGCAGAATGAATATTACCATCATCATTATTATTATGAATAAATTCAGGGGCTTATTATACTCACATTTAGTTGAATTCAGTCTTAAAATATATGGTATTACATGGCTCTCATTGAAATAAATTTCCAAAAATTGTGCTTTTATGGCTCTCTGAGTAGTGGGTAGGTAGATCATTTTGACTTGGTTGTTTTTATAAGTAGCTCGCATGCTGAAAAAGTGTGAGCCCCCCCTGTAATACACTGTCTCGTTGCGAATGAAATAAAGAAAACTTTAAAATGCTTTTTAAAAGTTTAACAAGTATTCATGATACCTGATGTCCAAGCACTCCTCCAAGAGCTCCTTCAAGGAGCCGCCTAGCTCTCGGAGATGGCCTGCCAGCCCCGCACTTGCGCCCAGGTAGAGGCCCAGGCTCTGGTTGACCTGCTGCAGGGCCGAGAAGCAGCGTCCACCTCCTCGGTCAGCTTGTTGCTGGCCGAGGACAGTTGCCGGTGGGTCTGGCCAGCCCGGTCCAGCAACACCTCTTGGGCCAAGAGCTTCTTCTGATCTCCTCCATCCCTGCTTGCAGCTTGGCAATTTCAAGCCCGATCGGAGCGGTTTCGTGGCAAAAAAGGAGCAGTTGCTGGTGGATTTCTGGTCTGGACAGAGAGAAAGCGGGGTCAGAATAGGTACATCTACATCACTGATTCTCAAAGTGGGCGGTACCACCTCCTGGTGGGCGGTGAGGTGATCCAAGGGGCGGTGGGAGGCTCAAGGGAATTTGGGGGCAGTGAACCCCTTTAAGGGCTGGTGAACGATTGGCTATTTACGAGGGCCACACAGCTCTCTTCTTTGGCCCCACCCCAGGGCCGTAGCCAGGATTTTGATTCGGGGGGGGCTGAGTTTGGTTCGGGGGCTGAGACTGGGTGGGGAGAGGGTCTACCCTAGCAAACCTTTTGTATTGTTATCCCAATAACCCCATTAATGTGGGATATAATGAGCATGGTGATCAGATCATGATATGAATAAACATAACAGTTTACAGAATGTACCTGTCTGGCCTTGTCGCGGCCCACCGTGAGAATTTCGGGGGGGGGGGGGCTGAAGCCCCCTTAGCCCCCCCTGGCTACATGCCTGCCCCACCCCCTTCGCTTTGACCTGCATATTAGATACTTGGATTAGAACTCGTAAGAGTAGCAAAATTATTTATGAAGTAGCAACGAAAAATATGGATGGGGGTCACCACAACATGAGGAACCTTATTTAGGGGTCACAGCATTAGAAAGGTTGAGAACCACTGCATTAATACATATATCTTTCTGTTTAATTGCTATTAAATTTTTTTAAAAATAATTTCTAGGGGGGCGGTGAGTAAATTTTTTTTTTTTTTTTTTTTTTTTTGAAAGGGGGCGGTAGGCCCAAAAAGTTTGGGAACCACTGATCTACATTGTAGAAAAATGTAGAAATATGAGAAGGGGGTGACAGAAAAAAATATGGATGGATGATTCAGGATAACCAAGACATGGAAAGAAGAATACAAAATACATGGCAGAAAGAAGTCCCATTCAGAGATTCAGAAAAGGATAACCAGTATGATAGATAAAATATTAGCAGAGATTAAATGGGGGGAAAGGAAGAATTGGGAGGGAAAATAGGAGAAAGAAATTGGGAAAGATGATGGAGAGCAAGGCACCTCGATAATGTATCAATCAAAATAAAAGGACATTACTAAAAGATGATACGGAAATGGTACTTGACCCCAACAAAGATACATAATATGGATAAGAATAATCTCCTTATTGGGAATGAGAGTAATGATTTGTCAAATCACTTCGGTTATCATTTCACATCCCTTTGGTTATGTGTGGTGAGGGCAGGGATTGTCAAAGCATGTGCAAAAATTGTGATGATTTATCAATAAGGATTTGGAGCCCCTCTATACTACCAACAATGCATTATAACCCATCCAAAAAGTAAACATATAAGATAACACTAGCAAAACACTAGCACCGGGAATGTGGCACAGCTGGCTAAGTGTCAGCTGCATTAGATCTCTCTGGCCAGTAGGTCATGAGTTCGAGGCCTGCCTGGGTCAAGGTGGGTTCTCGACCTTAAGTGTAGCCTGCTGCCGACCTTTGCAGCCCGAAAGACAGTTACATTTGCAGGGGCGGTCCTACAAGATAGGCCAAGTAGGCGGCCGCCTAGGGTGCCATCTGGGAAGGGGGCGCCATCCTGGCCGCATGGGGCGCCATCCTGGCCCTGCTGATGTTCCTCAGACAGTGCTGCAGCTGCCTGCTTTTTGACCTTGGCCTTGTGCGCTCCGACGCCGCTTCTGGGCACGCGCGGAGGTTTTCACGCAGGCGCAGTTGCTCCGGAGCTATAGTTGAGCGCAGGAGCAACTGCACATGCGCGAAAACCTCCGCGCATGCCCAGTAGCTCCCTTGCGCAGAAGCCTGTAAGCAAAGCACTCCCTATCGGGCAGGCAGGCAGTGCTTCCCTCTCCCTTTGTCTCCGCCGCGCAAGACGCGTTTGCGCGGGGAAGGAGAAAAGAATCAGTGAAGGAAGTGTAAGTGAAGGAATGACTGAAGGGCTTTCCTCCTCCTCCTCCTCTGTGACCTCTTCTCTCCCTCCTTCCTTTCTTCGGCTCTATTTCTGTTTAGACCTGAGGGGCCTGAGGCTATGAGGAGTTGTGGGAGTTGGAGTCCAAAACACTTAGAAGGAGGGAGGGAGGGCCCAAGTTTGCCCAGGCCGCGCTGCCTGTATTCGACCTCATTTGAACATTTTGGCTGTTTTTCTATTTACATTTACATTGGGATCCTAATTTTGGACTTATGGGAGACTCCTATGAATCATGAGACGGGTGGTAGGTAATATATTCTGATTCTGATGCATTTACATTGCATTTCTTGTAAATTATTATACAGTTCTGCTTAATATTGCCATACAATATAATACAAATACAATATAACAATAGAATGATGATATATTTTATATTACATGTAATATTACAAACAATATTGCAGTATAGTGGTATTGTACAAAATAGTAATATATAATATTTTATTTTACTTTATTCTGGGTTATTTGAGTTTTATAGGAGTAATGAAAATATTTAGTAGAGGATAATTTTATTTAAATAAATAATTTTATTCTTTTATAATAATAATATAATAGAATGTTACATTATATTATAATGTCAATATATTATAATGTGATTATATTGTAATGTAGTATAATATAATTATGATATAATATAGTATGAGTATGGTATAATATATTGTATATACATTGATACAATATAATACTACTAATGGTATTGTGCTATTATAATTGTATATTTGTTTTACATGGGGCTGCAAAATAATGTTTTTTTTGGGGGCACCAAAATAATGTTCGCCTACCATTTAAAATTACCTTAGACCGCCCCTGTACATTTGTCAAGTAGGAGATAAAGGTACCACATTAAAGTGGGGAGGCAAATTTAGACTGATTTATGAGGCCATAAAGAATTGCTGAGGAATGCGGAAGAAACAACAAAGGGACGCTGGAAGGAAACGCTGTGAGAGATTAGAGTACGTCAGCTCCCCTGGTGGCCAGAAAGTTTGCCTCTGTTTGTCTATATATGTATAATATGTCAAAATGTATGTACTGTACTGTCATATGTTGAACTGCAGGGATTGTCTGCAAGTATGTGTTCTGTAATCTACTCTGAGTCCCCTTCTGAGTGAGAAGAGCGGAATATAAACAAAGTAAATACATAAATAAATAAATAAATAAATAAAAGGAGGATATAATAGACATTTGTCATTTCACCTGAACCATTTGTAAGGATTACTTGGCAAATTTAAAATATTGAAGGACCAAGAAATATTTTTGGAATACCCACAAGGTGAATGCCAGTGTCATAATATGCAGTGGAAATATTGGGAAAATGCAGGTGCAATAACTGTATTAGGAATTGAAGCAGAATTGGAAAGGATTTGTTTTTGGTTGTAATAGGGATACGGTATTATTGTGGACTGTCACTAACATGAATAATAAATCTATATAAATAAAAATGTAATGTTCCTTTGTGGGATTAACATAACTCAAAAACCACTGGGTGAATTGACATCAAATTTGGACACAATGCATTTATCAAGCCAACGAGTGACCATCACTCATAAAACACTGAAAAACACAGCAGAGGGGACTTAAATGTCAAAAATTACCTTACGCATGCACAAAACCACATATACTCACCCCACACTGTCCCCCGAGATCACTACGCTCCGAGGATGCTAATTTGTTAGAGATACCCTCGGCGAAATCGGCTAAACTGACATCTACTCGCCGGAGGGCGTTCTCCGTTATAGCTCCTACGCTGTGGAACGCCCTCCCGGCTGGAACGCGGGCTATAAAGGACCTGCTCCCGTTTAGACGTGCCTGCAAAACTTATTTGTTTAAGCAGGCCTTCGGTGAGTAGGTCCTGCCCATGTTCCGCTTTAGCCGCTGTCCTGGGGTGTCACGCTATCTAATTTCTGAACTGTACCTGGGGGTTTTGTATTTTGCTGTTTTAACTGTTCAATTGTCTTAGATGTTTTATCGCATTGCTTGTGTGTAGTTGTACCTTCGGTTCCTGTGAGCTGCCGCGAGCCTCAGGGAGTCGGCGGCATAGAAACCCGAATAATAAATAAATAAATAAATAAATACACATATACACACAAAACACATATTCACAGACTGAGTCACAGCAACACATGGCAGGGGATGGCTAGTATATAATATATATTATATATAATCTATAATCTATATATAAATAAAAATGTAATGTTCGTTTGTGGGATTAACATAACTCAAAAACCACTGGATGAATCAACACCAAATTTGGACACAATGCACCTATCTGGCCAATGAGTGACCATCACTCATAAAACACTGAAAAACACACCAGAAGGGACTTAAAATGCCAAAAAAATTAAAAAATACATTACAGCACATGCGCAAAACCACATATATACACATATACACACATATATATATACACACACAAGACACATATACACAGACCGGGCCACAGCAACGCATGGCAGGGGATGGCTAGTCTATATAAATGAACATGTAATGTTCGCTTGTGGGATTAACATAACTCAAAACCACTGGATGAATTGACACCAAATTTGGACACAAGACACCTATCTGGCCAACAAGTGACCATCACTCATAAAACACTCAAAAACACAGCAGAAAAGACTTTAAAAGCTAACAAAACAAAAAATGCATTGCAACGCATGCGCAAAACCACATATATACACAAACACACATATATACATATATACACAAATATTTATACACAAATATATGCATGTATACACACATACACAGTCTGGACCACAGCAACGTGTGGCAGGGGACGGCTAGTAAATAAATAAATCCAAAAACATGACCTTGCATTATGATCCATTGCTTTGAAAGGTGGCTTTTTTATCCTTTGCCCTTGAGTCCATTTACTTAGGAAGGCCCTGTTGAGCTATTTATTTGTTTTGACAAACGTCTATTTTCTTTTGGTCCTGACCATGAGTCAGAAAAAATGTCCTGATTTTTATTTTATTTTTTTGCAGAGGCTTGTAAAATTCACACTGGCCCCAAAATGACTACAGTTTTGCTGACGGACAACAAAACTTTCTCAATGACTCATTTGCTTGTTTGGCAGGAAAGATTTGCTAATTTCTTTCTTTTTTTGCTCAGCAATTAAGCCCAGGTCTGGTGCTTTCCTGGACTACGTTTCACCTTGTTTCGCCGTTTTATTGATTTCCTCTTATTTGCCGATTTTGCAAAAAGTTTCCACCTACTTTCTGCAATCGGGTGCCTTCCAGATGTGGCTCTGGGATGAGGTTTGTAATTCAACACATCTGGAAGGCTCCAGATTGGGGAAGATGGTGGAAATTTTACTTCTGGGCAAAGCTACAGGATTGTTGTTGTTATTTGAAAGCTACAGGATTTGCCCAACTGGGCAAAGCTACAGGATTGTTGTTGTTATTTGAAAGCTACAGGATTTGCCCAACTGGGCAAAGCTACAGGATTGTTGTTGTTATCAGGGGGCAATTCTCTCCCCTTTATTATTTAACATCTATGTCCGACCACTTGCCCGGTTGGCACGCAGCTTCGGGCTGGAGTGTCACCAGTAGGCAGATGACACCCAGCTCATTCTGGGGATGGAGGGCCAGCCTGACTCCGTACCCGATAATTTCCATCACTGCCTTGAGGCCATCACTGGATGGCTGCGAGCCAGTAGGTTGAAGGTGAATCCGGACAAGACGGAGATCCTGTGGCTGGGCCGTCCGGGCACAGGGGGATCCGCCTTCCGACCCTGGACGGGGCAACACTCCACCCGTCCCCGTCGGTGAAGAGCCTAGGAGTCACGCTTGACATATATATATATATATGTATATATGTGTGCATATCTCCATCGTCAGCGGAGTGGCCTTCTACCACCTCCGACAGGCGAGGAGGCTGGCTCCCTACCTGTCCCGTCATGACCTAGCCACAGTGGTCCAAGCCACGGTCATCTCAAGACTAGACTACTGTAATGCCCTCTACATTGGCCTTCCTTTGTCGGTGATCCGGAAGCTCAAGCTGGTGCAGAACGCAGCAGCACGGCTGGTGGCAGGTTGTCCATTTCGCTGCCACATCACGCCTCTGCTGCGCAAACTGCACTGGCTTCCGATAGAGCACCGGATCACCTTCAAGGTGTTGGTTTTAACCGTTAAGGCCTTGAATGGTCTGGGGCCAGTGTATCTAAGGGACCGCCTCTCCCATTACAGTCCTCCACGACCACTGCGATCCGAGTCCCAAAACCTCCTGGTGGTGCCTAGTCGGCGATCTGTTCATCTGACCTCAACGCAGAGGAGGGCATTCAGTGCCGCCGCGCCGGTGCTGTGGAATGCTCTTCCCCCCACGGTCCGAGCGCAGGCCGATCTGCTAACGTTTCACAGGGCCTGCAAGACCCTCCTCTTCACCCAGGCGGTCGGTGCTTAGGTTTATGTATATAAAACCGTGCCCAAACCATGCTTGCGCGCTGGTTACAGCAATTTTACTATGCTTTGTTTTACCCTGATTTTACTTGTTCTGCGACTCTCACAATGTGATTCACCCTGAGCCTATGGGAAAGGGCGACTAATAAGTCGAAGAAATAAATAAATAAATAAATAAATAAATAAATAAACAAGATGAGTCCACAGCAAACAAGACCACTCTGCTGGCAGTTGTATTGGATCCCACGTCGGACACTTCCCAAGTGTCTAGGTCTATGTGATGCATCAACGAATAATGCGTTGACATCCCAGTAGGGTGACCTTTTGCAGCTGACAGATAGTAATTTATTTTTTTAAATTTACTTTATTTATATTCCCTCTTCTCACCCGGAGGAACTCAAACGGATTACAGTACACATACTTGCAGACAATCCCTGCAGTTCAACATATATAGACAACATATATAAACATATATAGACATATTTAGACATATATAGATGAACAGAGGCAAACTTCTGGCCACCAGGGGGAGCTGACACACTCCTCATCTCTCTCAGCATTTTCCAGCACCCCTTGTCGTTCCTTCCGCATTCTTCAGCAATTCCTGGAGTTCTTTATGGCCACGTAAATCAGTCAAAATTTGCCTCTGCACTTAATGTGGTACCTTTATCTCCTAATTGACAAATGCAACTGTCTTTCGGGCTGCAAAGGTCGACAGCAGGCTACACTTAAAGGTCAAGCACCCACCTCGACCTGGGCCTCGAACTCATGACCTACTGGTCAGAGAGATCTTATGCAGCTGTGCCACATTCCTGATGTATGCCACATTAGCCACTGATGCGGTCAAAACACCAGGAGATAATGCTGCTGAAACATGGCCATACAGCCCAAATAGCTCAAAGCAACCCAGAAGCTGTAAATGAGTGCCCATGATGCTGGCCAGGACTCCTAATCTCATCTGCCTGGGGTGGAGGTCTATTTTGCTGCAATCTTTATGAAAAGCAGCCCCTGGATGTATGGGGCAAACACAAGACCCGAGGCGATGGCCGTTGCTCCTACCTAGTTCCTGGAGGTTCCCCTGGACCGAACTCAGCATCTTCTCATAGTAGGCCTGAGTGGAGTCAACGTCACCAGCGATGGAGTCCACCTTCTTGAAAACTGGGGAAAAAACCAAATGAGCATCTTTATGAATAAATCAACAAAAATATATCATTGTTGTTGAGCACGATCACCTCCCCTTCAAAAGATTTACAGTTCACCAAGGGCTCAGAAATAATCAAGCATGAGCAAACTCTGACCCTCCAGGTGTTTTGGACTTCAACTCCCACCGGCTGTCAGGAATTGTGGGAGTTGAAGTCCAAAACACCTGGAGGGCCAAAGTTTGCCCATGTCTGGGCTATATTATTATTATTATTATTATTATTATTTACATAACTTTATTTATGTTAAATGTTTTAACTGCTTTTATGTTATTGTGGGCATCAAATTGTGACATTTTGTAAACTGAGGATGGGATCTATCCTTTCGCCTGCTTCCTTGCAGAGTCTACACTTCGGATCTGTTGTCAACTTTTCAATTCTGGCTTTGATGGCCTTGGTTCTAATGGCTTGTTCCTGGGCTGCCAGAACCAGGCCCTCCTTTGACTCCTTTTTCTAAGTTCAATTTGTGACACACCTCCATGTTTTTTCTTTGTCAATTTGGCTTTCAATGTTTCCCAGGATCTGTCCATGGAGAGCGTTCTTTGGAAGTCGAGCCCCCAGAGGACCCCTGCTTCCAAGTTGGGTTGGCCTGCAGCAGGGAGTTCCACGATTCCAAAATGCCCCATTGGGCCAGCATGGCTGGGGAACGTGATCTCAGCAGCAGCCTCAGCCTATCCTTTCCTCTTTCCAAACGTTATAGCAAATCCTCCAATAAAAGGAAACCTCTATCTGCAACTTTTTCTCCTTTCCATAATGATACCTTGTGTCCCTTCGTGGTCGCCAAAATGATGGAGGATATGAATTTAGGGTAGTCTTGCCTTAGAGGCTGAGACCCTAGGTTCCTCTAAAGCGAGGGTCTTTGATAGAAAACCTTGGTGGGTGGTATGCCAAAACAGCTCCCTAAGTCCCAATAGTAGGATCTCACCAAGATCCGGAAGTGTGCGCACCGTGAGAGTCCTATCCCAGCTCTGGATTGTGCTTTTACGGTATTCACTCTTTGTCTTTTGCCCTTTAAGCAGTTTACTATTATTGACTTCCCTCTATTATTATTAATATTATTATTATTCCAGACTAGCTTGGGGACCCGGCGGTGCCTGGGTTATTTGAGGAAGGCATTGTGTGCCATTGTTTGCCATTGGTGTGGGCCACAGTGATCTAAGGAAGTGAATTAAAGTACTGCAAGTCCCATCATCCATGGTCCATCCTCCCTCAAACTGCACCAGGATGTAGGGTGCACCTGGGGGGGGGGGGCTCTGTGTGCCAAGTTTGGTCTTGTTCTGTCATTGTTGGGGGCATAGTCAGGCAAATCAAGTTAAGGAAGCCTTGCTGTCAATTTTGGGCGTGGTCTGTGATTTTTAGGGGCTACAGTGTTGTTTGGGAAGTGAATGAGGTGAAGGTACTGCAAATCCCATCATTCGTGGCCCATCCTGCCCTAAACCACACCAGGTTGTGATGTGGGACATTGGGCCCTTGTTTCCCAAGTTTGGTCCTGATCCGTCATTGCTGTGGGCCGCAGTGGCTGACTCCCTGAGGCCTTTCCTTTTCCCTCTATGTATAGGGGCTGCAGTGTTGGTGAAGGTACTGAACATTCCATTTCCAACAGAAAAAAACTGTCAACTGGCTAACTTCAACTCCAGCCATTTCTGTCTGCCTCTGGCCCTTTCCTTCCTCTCTGTGCTGCCTAGGAGTGTTAGAATGTTGGGTGGCTGGCCAGTCAGAACCATTTATGCAAATAATCCCGGAGTGGCAGCCAATCAAAATGCTGGCACATATTCCTCCCGTTGCTCGGTCCACCCGCCCACCACACGCAAACACTGGCTTTTATTATATGTAATAGATAGATAGATAACGAAATAACCCCAATTTTTGGCCAGAAAATGTCACTCTGGTCGATGACCTTAAACCCAACCTGGAAATTGGGGAATATTTTGCCTGTGCCTTCCAATCTGGCTGAAGGGGGTCAAACCGCATGACCTTTGGGGCCCCTTCCAATTTGAGTGGGATACGCTTCTGCCCGGGAGCCCAGTGGAGTCCCCTTCTTCAGTATCTTCTTTTCCTGGATGGCATTCTCTTGGGAGGGATTGGGTGGCGTCTTCCTGCCTGGCAGAAGGGAGTTGGACTGGATGGCCTTTGGAAGTGTCACAATGCAGGGTCTCGGCCCAGCCCCTTAATCACACACACAGAGACGGTAATCAGCTAACTATTTATTGAATAATAAAAAAACAGGTGAAAAGGATAATTGTCCATAAAAGTATCAAAAAGGCAATCCAAAAGATGAAGAGTTCTTAAGTATCACCAAAGGCAAAAAGCTTGGCAAAAGTTCCGCAAATGCAATGCAGATCAGATGCGGTCCGTGGCCATTCAAACAAGGCAAAGTTCAAAGAATCAAGGCCCAAGAAACTTCTTGGCAAGGCACGAGCCTCAGTCCTGGCTCCGTGGATCTTCGCTCGCTTCACTCCCTTCAAATCAGAAGTGACTGAGCAACTGAGGATCCGTTCCCACGGATCCTATACTTAATTCCCTTGGTGAGACCCCCGACGCTCTAGGCTGCGGCGCCAATCTGTACTCACGGGACCTAGCGCTCCTCTGGCGCTCTAGGCTTCGGTGCCATTCCCTCCTACTGGACTCAATGCTCCGTCTCCTATCAAAGCTCCGGCCTTGCCTCCCAGCACCTGGGTCGCTATCTTCATGAGAGCCAGACTCCCTTTCAGCTTCCATGGGCTCATCCTCCGCTATCTCCCTAACCCTTTCCTGCGATTAGTGCCGGCCTTTGGCATTCCGCCATGTAAGCGGGCGCGTAGGGCGACAGGTCCTGGCAGGGGCGTCGCCGCCTGCGAGGGGCGCCGCCACGCTGGCCGTCCCTCCGCCGCGCCTCCTGCCCGGGAGCCAGTGCTCCCCGCCAGCGGCGCAGGCGGTGATGCAGCCGCGCCCGGACATCACTGCGCATGCGCAGGCGTGCATGACGCACTCGCGCAGCTGTGCGTGATGTCACCACGCATGCGCAGGTGTGCGTGACGTCGCTGCGCGGGCTGCCGCGTCCAGCAGCCATGGGGGGGGCGCAGAAATAAGGCTCGCCTACCCCCCCAGGAGAGGTGAGACCGCCCCTGCCTGCGACCCGAAACCACCTGGTTTCTCATACTGATGATCTGAATCAGCACTTTCAGTGTCAGTCTGACTTTCCCAGCTTTCATACCCATCAGGCCAGCCATCATCCCATTCCAAGCTCTCTGTGGGAGATGAAGGCCCAGCTACCTCATCATCCCCTTCATCCATGTCCTCATCAGCTGCAATTGGCCGTAATGCAATCGGGACCCCCGGGGCCGCCCCCTGCCCCTCAGGCACGAAAGAGAACGGGGTTGCTACAGGAAGTCTCTTCCAACTCCAAGATGTTATGTCTCAATGGGAGGAAGGGCCATTGCCACCCTTTGCTCAAAGGGGCTACTAAGAACATAAGAACATAAGAAGAGCCATGCTGAATCGGACCTCAGCCCATCTAGTCCAGCATTCTGTATCACACAGTGGCCCACCAGTTGTACACGGGGATCTCGAGCAGAAGGGAGGGCAAAACCCTGACCTGCTCCCGACCCCCCACAACCAGTACCCGGGGAAATCCTGCCTACCTCAACCAACTCCGAGGTGGCACTTGAATGTCCTCTTCAGTAACTACCGATACACTTGGTATCCATGAATCTGTCTAATCCTGCCTTGAAGCTGTCCAGGCTGACAGCTGTCACAACCTCCTCTGGAAGTGAGTTCCATAACCCAATGACCCTCTGGGTGAAGAAATATTTCCCTTTATTAGTCCTAATTTTCCTACCTTGGAGCTTCAGGGAGTGCCCCCTAGTCCTAGTGTTTTGTGACAAAGAAAATATTTTTTCTTTATTCACCTTTTCTATCCCATGCATGATTTTACTAGATTTTACTAGATCTCCCATTTTTCCCTTTTATGCTGAAACGGACTATTGGGTGAAAGTTTCTTCCGGAACGAAGGGTTTCTTCTTCTTCTTACAGCCAAGTGTTAAGTAGAGCAGAACTATTTAAAGCTTTTCCTCTCATCACATTCCCAATATGATATCCTTTGGCACCCACCTCCTTGCCCTGAGGACTCATATAACTTGCAGCCCACCAGATCCCGATGGTGATTATTTGCAGAAGAATGACTAAGGGAGCCAAGACTTGGCCAGTGTAGACCAGGCCTGGGCCAACCTTAGCCCTCCCGCCTGGTGTTTTGCACTTTCACATTTCCTAACAGCCTACTGGCCCACCTGGAGGGCCAAAGTTTGCTCGTGCCTGCGCTATATGGTTCACTTCTCTATATCTTTCTGCTTGCACGTTTTGAAGTAAAATAGCTGCACTAGCATCCCTTTGGGGCAAATTGAAATAAACCTCTGTGAGTAGTCTTCAGTTTGCTGAGATGGTTTCTCTGTCCTGGTCTACCTGGTTTTGAGCATACGGCTCGCCAGGCACGGACCCTCTTTCACTGCGGGCCTAGCTCTAAATTCAACTACGTAATGACAATCAATGGGATGAGACACTTAAAATGTATTTATTTCGGATATTTGTACCCCGCCTTTCTCACCCCATACGGCAGGGACTTAGAGCGGCTTCCAAATGTGAACAGCCAATAGGTTTGAATGAGACTCTAAGTTTGATGGATATTTTGCTTTAAGGTAACCTGTAAGTCTCTCCCTGATATGCATTCTAATTAACTTGCGCCGAATTAAGTACTTAAGCAGCTTCCCAGTGTGAGCTTTTACCGAATGTGCGGTCCTACACCATTGAGGTGGATTATTGCATGCTGTGATATCAGCATTGCTATTAAGCATTTTCATTTATTACAATTGGTAAGTGTATGTTTAACTGTAGCACCCATGGGTCCGTTCGTGCCACTGGGGGCGATGCTCCGGGGGTCCCGTTGGCATTGGGACCCGCACAGGCTGGAGGGGACTCGGAGGATGAGTTGGAAGGCCCAGAGCAAGATTGGTCAGCCATACCTTTGCCCAGTTCACCGGTAGAGAGTTTAGCCTGGGATCTTGAGTGGGAGCATTCTCCCGGGAAAGGAGCGGACCAGGTGGAGATGGGAGGCAGCGAAGCAGATAGCGGAGATAGTTATGAATTCCCAAACGGTCGAGGTTCCCAAGAGCTGGCCGGGCAGCAGATGGAGGCTAGCGACTGGGAAACTTCGGGGGGAGGCTGCTTCTCAGGAAGATAGCGATTCTGGACTGCCAGAACGGGGCCGTTCTCATAACAGGCGCAGGGACATAGAGGAGGGCAGGAGGAGCTGGCATCTGTCCCTAGACCGTCGCCGTTCGGAAAGTAGAGACTGGAGACGCCGGGCCCTAGATCGTCGGGGTTCCAGGCCGAGGGATTAAGAACGGCCCCGTGGGAACTGATCGGCAGTTCTCCGGCCACGTCTGATCTGAAGGGCGTTGAAGCGGAGTGAATCTTGGAGCCTAGTTTGGCTCGCCTTGAACCAAGACCTTGCCTTGTATGCGATTCGCATTGGTGCGGATCCCTTGCTACGTCCGGAGTGAAACCGGGAGCCTTGCCAAGCTTTTGCCACGCTTGCCTTTGAATCTACTTATTGGAACTTTGCTTACTTACTGAACTGCAGCTTTGTGCTGATTGCTTTATTCTACGAACTTTATCAATCGATTTGCTTTTTGGATTTGTTTTTATTCAATAAACATAGTTAGCCTTTGCTACGTCTCCGTGTGTGTGTTAAAGGGGCAGTTCTAAGTCGGCGATTGTGACAGTTGGCCGGAGAACTCCGCGAACCCCTTTTCGCACCACGGGACGTACCAGGAACCGCCGGCAGCGCACCCAGGCTCCCATCGTCCCCACTGTCGCCATGGCAAACTTGACGGATCAGCAGGTGGTGGCGTTGCAGCAGGAGGTGGCGGAGTTGCGAACCCGAGCGGGGCGGCACCCATCGGTGAATGCCCCGACACGGTTCAATGGACATCCGGCGGCGGTGGAAGTTTTTATTGCCCAGGTTAGGATGTACCTGGAGCTGCGGCCCAACGAGTTTGCCACCCCCCGAGCCCAGGTGGGGTTCGTGTTCAACTGCATGGAGGGGATGGCAGCGACTTGGGCAACTTCCCTCATCAATGCAGCGTCTCCTCATGTGGCTACTTTGGACGCTTTCCTGTTGGCGATCCGGGCGACCTGGGGACCTCCCGTCAACGAGGACCTGGCGGAACGGGATTTGGCGCGGCTGAACATGAAGGACATGTCCTTGGCCCAGTACATTTCCCGTTTCCGAGTGTTGGCCAGCCAGACCAAGTGGCAAGTGGCGGCCTTGCGCTATACGTATCTAGCGGGACTCTCGCCCGAGCTGCAACAACAGATGTTACAGTTGCCCCGGCCGGCCGACCTGGAGGAGGCCATCGCCCTGAGTCTGCGGGCGGAGGCGGCCACGCAACACAAGAGGAGGTGGGGGGGCGGCCCAGCAGAGAAACCGCCGGGCAAGCGGGAGGCCGGGACCGGCCAGTTTGTGCCCCGCCAGATTCCTGCTCCCACCCCTTTTGTGGATGACTCTGAACCGATGCAACTGGGCACGGTGCGGCCTAAAGTGGACGCCGCCGAAAAGGCCAGGCGCCAAAGACTTAACCTTTGTTGGTACTGTGGGGGCTCGGGTCATTTTTCTCGTGATTGCCCCCAGAAACCGCGTGGGAAGACCCCTCGCGCCTCCGCAGCGGTGGCCAGCCCCCCGGAGCCTGAGGAAGCCCTTCAGGCGGCGGGGGAAGGGTCCGGCCGAGTGTAAGAGGGTTCGCTCGCTCGGCCGCCGTCGCTCATCTTCCTCCGGAACCCAAGACTGGACAACTGTTCCTCGTTATGGTCACCCTTTGGTCTCCCGAGAAGGGGCCGCTGATGGTTCATGCCATGATTGACTCGGGGGCTACCAACAACTTCATTGACGCAGACTATGCCCAGTCTGCTGGATTACAATTTTTGGATCTTCAAGAGCCCAAGGGCGTTCAGACTATTGATGGGAGGCCCTTGAAAGCTGGGGCTGTGACCCAGTATACCGCTCCCACCAGGATGTGGACTAGTTCTCACAAGGAAGAGATTTCCTTTCTCCTGACCAAGCTGTCGGACTTTCCTATTGTATTGGGGATTGTGTGGCTGACGCTCCATGATCCCCAGATCTCCTGGGCCAAGAGACAGCTTGTTTTTGCTTCTGACCATTGCCAGAGCCAGTGCATGATGGCCCGGGCGTGTGCGGCGCAGGAGGTGACTACGGTGGCGACGCTGCCCAGGAAGTACGCTGGCTTTTGGGACGTTTTCAGCGAGAAGGAGGCGGAACGGCTGCCTCCGCACCGGCCTTATGACTGTGCCATTGATTTGGAACCCGGAGCCCCGATCCCGAGGGGGAGGCTCTACCCCCTCTCGGACCCGGAGCAGCAGGCTCTTCGCGATTTCCTGGACGAAAACCTGCGGAAGGGGTTCATTCGCCCCTCGCAGTCCCGGCGGGGCGCCCATCCTGTTTGTTAAGAAGAAATCAGGGAACTGCGGTTGTGTAATGACTATCGGGAGCTCAACAAGATCACGATTCGCAACCGCTACCCCTTGCCCCTGATCCCCGAGTTGCTGGAACGGATGCGGGGCGCCAAGGTCTTCACGAAACTGGACCTCCGGGGTGCCTATAATCTTGTCCGGATTCGTCAGGGAGATGAGTGGAAGACTGCGTTCCAGACCAAGTGGGGCAGTTTCGAATACCTGGTGATGGGATTCGGTTTGTGCAATGCCCCCGCCTGTTTCCAACACTTCATGAATGACATTTTCCGAGACCTGCTGGATCGCTATCTGGCCGTCTATCTTGATGATCTGCTGATTTTTTCTCCGGATCAGGCCACCCATGACCGCCATGTCAGGGAAGTGCTCCAGAGACTGCGGGCCCACGGGCTCTATGCCAAGCTGGAGAAGTGTGCGTTTGACCTGCGTGAGGTGGACTTTCTGGGCTACCGCATTTCCTCCACGGGCATTGCCATGGATGACACCAAGATCCAGGCTGTGGTTGACTGGGCGGCTCCGGCCAGCAAAAAGGACATTCAACGCTTCCTGGGCTTTGCCAACTACTACAGAAAGTTCATTCCTGACTTTGCCAAGTGGGCTGATCCGATCACCCAGTGCCTGCGGGGAAAGGTGCCGTTCCGGTGGACGCCGGAGGCGGACGCGGGGTTCCGGAGGCTGAAGCAGCTGTTCACCACTCAGCCGCTTTTGCAGCACCCCAACCCCCGCACTCCCTTCATTGTGCAGGCTGACGCTTCCGATGTAGCAGTGGGAGCGATCCTGCTACAACCACAGGGGACGGACTTGTTGCCCTGTGCCTACTATTCCCGGCAGCTCACGGCGCCGGAGAAGAACTATACCATTTGGGAGAAGGAGCTCCTAGCCATCAAGGTGGCGTTTGAAGTCTGGAGACACCTCCTGGAAGGGGCCAAATTCCCGGTGGAAGTTCACACCGACCACCGGAATTTGGAGCACTTGAAGTCTCAGCGCAAATTGAACCAGAGGCAACAGAGATGGTCCCTGTTCTTTGAGCGGTTCAATTTCCGCATTCACTATGTGACTCCCAAGCAGACCAAGCAAGCTGATGCCCTGTCCCGGAAGCCGGAGTACGTCCGCGGGGGGGAAGGCCTACCCGAGCAGCCTCTGCTCAAAGCGGAGAACTTTGCAGCCGCTCGAACGGCTCCCGCGCCGGCTCCGGCGGCCCCGCCCGGCCCTGTGGATAAGCGGCCGTTGAGTGTGCGGGTTCAGGCCCGCCAACGGGACGACCCTTGGGTGCAAGAGCAGCTGACCAAGGGGGTGCAGGCTCCGTTTCAGGTGAGAGACGGGGTGCTCTATCACCGTGACTCTGTTTATGTTTCTCCGGGCCCTGAGCGGGGGGACATTCTAAAGCTTTGCCATGACACCAAGGCAGCGGGACATTTTGGGCTCTTTAAGACTCTCCAGTTGGTCCTACGGGACTTTTGGTGGCTCAAAGTACGCAGGGATGTCGAGGACTTTGTGGGATCCTGCCCTGTGTGCCACCGGGCCAAGAACCCGGGGGGCAAGCCGGCCGGTTTGCTCCAGCCGCTTCCGACCCCCTCCGCTCCCTGGAAGATGATTTCGGCCGATTTCATCACTGATTTGCCCAAGTCCAAGGGGTTCACCACGATCCTGGTCGTGGTGGACTGTCTCACCAAGATGGGACACTTCATCCCCTGTGTGGGGGTGCCTACGGCCAAGGAGACTGCTGATATGTTTGTGCAACATGTGTTTCGGTTGCATGGCCTGCCCGAGAGTTTGGTGACGGACCGTGGTTCCCAGTTCACTTCCCAGTTCTGGAAGGGTGTCCAGAAGCAGCTGGGGATTGAGGCGCGGATGTCTACGGCCCATCACCCTCAGACTGATGGCCAGACCGAACGGGTGAATGCCACCTTGGAGCAGTATCTGCGGTGCTATGTTAACTACCAGCAAAGCAACTGGGCGTCTTTGTTGTCTATGGCGGAGTTTGCTTACAACAATGCGACGCAGGAATCCATCAAGGAGACTCCTTTCTTTGCCAACTATGGATACCATCCCCGGTTCTACCCTCCCGTGACTCCGTCGGGGGAGGTGCCGGTGGCGGAGGATTGGCTGCGGGAGCTCGCTGCGCTTCAAGATTTGCTACGTACTCAATTGGATCAGGCCAAGGCCGACTACAAACGGATGGCTGATCGGCGGCGCCAGGAGGGTCCTGACATCCTCGTGGGGGATCGCGTCTGGTTGTCTACCAAGAACTTGCCCACTCAACGCCCGAGCCGCAAATTGGATGCGAGATTTTTGGGTCCCTACAAGGTGTTGGAGAAGGTGGGCCCTGTTTCCTTCAAACTACAACTCCCAGCGGACATGAAACTCCACCCGGTGTTTCATCGCTCCTTGCTCCGCCCGGCGAAGGGGGTGCGGCCTGACGTGACGCAGCCGCCTCCTCCCCCCGTGATGCGGGAGGGCGGAGAGGAGGTCGAGGTGCAGGACATCTTGGATGCCCGCCTCCGTTACCGGAAGTTGGAGTACTTCATTGACTGGAAAGGTTTTGGCCCGGAAGAACGTGCTTGGGTCAAGGCTCGAGATGTGCACGCGCCGGAGCTGGTGGCTCGTTTCCACCGCAAGTATCCTGACAAGCCCAAGCCCCGGGGGCGGCCCAGGGGGGGGCCCTGAGGGGGGGGAT
This sequence comes from Anolis apletophallus, assembly GCA_030556195.1. NCBI lineage: Eukaryota > Metazoa > Chordata > Lepidosauria > Squamata > Anolidae > Anolis > Anolis apletophallus. Next base: position 23,134 of record JARBWK010000628.1, read on the forward strand.
AGTGTAGCACCCATGGGTCCGTTCGTGCCACTGGGGGGGGGCGATGCTCCGGGGGTCCCGTTGGCATTGGGACCCGCACAGGCTGGAGGGGACTCGGAGGATGAGTTGGAAGGCCCAGAGCAAGATTGGTCAGCCATACCTTTGCCCAGTTCACCGGTAGAGAGTTTAGCCTGGGATCTTGAGTGGGAGCATTCTCCCGGGGAAGGAGCGGACCAGGTGGAGATGGGAGGCAGCGAAGCAGATAGCGGAGATAGTTATGAATTCCCAAACGGTCGAGGTTCCCAAGAGCTGGCCGGGCAGCAGATGGAGGCTAGCGGCTGGGAAACTTCGGGGGAGGCTGCTTCTCAGGAAGATAGCGATTCTGGACTGCCAGAACGGGCCGTTCTCATAACAGGCGCAGGGACATAGAGGAGGGCAGGAGGAGCTGGCATCTGTCCCTAGACCGTCGCCGTTCGGAAAGTAGAGACTGGAGACGCCGGGCCCTAGATCGTCGGGGTTCCAGGCCGAGGGATTAAGAACGGCCCCGTGGGAACTGATCGGCAGTTCTCCGGCCACGTCTGATTTGAAGGGCGTTGAAGCGGAGTGAATCTTGGAGCCTAGTTTGGCTCACCTTGAACCAAGACCTTGCCTTGTATGCGATTCGCATTGGTGCGGATCCCTTGCTACGTTCCGGAGTGAATCCGGGAGCCTTGCCAAGCTTTTTGCCACGCTTGCCTTTGAATCTACTTATTGGAACTTTGCTTACTTACTGAACTGCAGCTTTGTGCTGATTGCTTTATTCTACGAACTTTATCAATCGATTTACTTTTTGGATCTGTTTTTATTCAATAAACATAGTTAGCCTTTGCTACGTCTCCGTGTGTGTGTTAAAGGGCAGTTCTAAGTCGGCGATTGTGACAGGGCCCAGGATTATAATTTTCTTTGATGATTGACTTCACTACCGGGACACAAATATCATTGTGATATATATTTGACTTTGTGTTATATTATCCAGCCTACGGGTACTGTGAGTAATGCGGATTTGATTGTTTATTGTACTGATACTCTGTTTCCATGCGCCTTTAGACGAACCATATGATTTTTACATTGTTGAATGAGTAGATGATATACTTATCTGAAAGTTACAATATACATATATGAAATTTATCCTTTCCTGATTCTTGAGTTATTAGTGTGTAAGTAGGCAGGAACTGTATTTTTGCTGGTACATATTCGATGCCCACACATAAAATACAATAAAACACACATCAAAATAAATAATTAAATAGCTAAAACATTAAATTAATATGGCAAAGTTTTCATTAAAAGGGGGGCCAGCCTGGTGGCAGTCGTCCCGTCGAGTTCTGCAATTGCCGTCTCCATTAAGCTTGTCCACACACCATTTCCAAAGCAATTGTCGTTATTGTCATCGTCAAGTCTGCAAGATTACCCAAAGGCCTGGCCCCACATCCACGTTTTTAATTTCTTTTTAAAGGTGAGGAGGGATGGAGATGACCTAATTTCCCTGGGGAGTGAATTCCACAGATGGGGGGCCACCACCGAGAAGGCCCTGCCCCTCATCCCTGCCAACCGTGTTTGTGACAGGGGCGGGGCCAAGAGATCTTAAACTCATAGGTGGGGCATAGAAGGAGATACAGCACATTTTAAGCCCTTTAAACTGAGATGACCTCAGAAGTTGTAGTTTGGCAACAGAACCCATGAGCAGAGAATGCAAAAGACCTGGGATTCCATAACATTGTGTCATGGCAACTAAACTGGTGTCAAACCTCATTCATTTTGCAGTGTAGATGTACCCAGTGTTTGCCAAACGTAGGTGTTTTGGACTTCATCTCCCAGAATCTCCCATCATTAGCCCAGGCAAGATGAGGCTTCTGGGAGTTGTAGTCCAAAATACCTGGAGGAGTGATCACAAAACTTTGGGATGGTAAAGGTCTCCAGATGATTACTCTTTGCGGCAAGAGGTCAATCCTCTATTTATTTTGATGAGCTAAACTGGTCAAAGCCTCAGAATAGGATAATTGAGAGGAAAGGACCAGCTGAAGCCCTAACCTCAGGGTGCATTCATTCTCCGGCATCGAAGCCCTCTGTGCCTGCTGCTCTTCTCCTTGTTCCAGACTGAGCGCTTTGGGCAGAGGACTGTTCTGTGCCGGGAAATATTGCTCAGATTTTTCCGGCAAAGAAGGGCGTTTTTGGGGTGTCTCTTTGCCAATTTCCTCCCCAGGAGCTGCTTAGCAGGACTGTTTTCCTGCCCTGAAGCCTTCCGTTGAATGGAGGTCCAGCGGCGCAACAGAGGGCTGGAATTACAGGCCAGCAGAAGCCAAGGAGAAAAAGGATCCTGTGCAAACTTTGGGTGCCGTTTCCTTCTGGCCCCGAATCAAGAGCCACTCCTGCCTCGAAATGGGTTTCCCAGCTTGGACTGAACAGCCTTCCAAAGGCTAAGGAAGAGACCGGCCTCCCTCCTCGTTTATTTTTGGAAAGTTCCCTCATGGTTGACAACAGGGACCATCCGCCTGTTTTACATGCTGCGTTTGCTTTGTGTTGTTGAACAAAAACCAGCAGCGTGATGCTGCAGCAAAGAAGGCTCGTGCGATTATTAACATTATTTCCCAGACAAGGGACCTTAAGGTACCTGCAGTGCAGGTCTACATTGTAGAATTAATGCTGTTTGGCCACACTTTAGCTGCCCTGGCTCAATGCAATTGCATTTGAGGACTGGTGTTTGGTGAAGAACCGGTGTTTGGTGAAGGCCCAGTACTTTTGGGCAGAAAGAGCTTGTGAAACTACCGTATTTTCTGGCGTATAAGACTACTTTTCAACCCAAGAAAATCTTCTCAAAAGTCAGGGGTCATCTTATGCATGGGAGTTGTCTTATACATGGGAGTCATCTTATACGCGGGAGTCGTTTTATATGCGGGAGTCAACTTATACACCAGGAGTCGTCTTATACGCGGGAGTCGTTTTATACACGGGAGTCGACTCATACACCAGGAGTCATCTTATACGCGGAAGTCGCTTTATATGTGGGAGTCAACTTATACACCAGGAGTCGTCTTATACGCGGGAGTCGTTTTATATGCGGGAGTCGACTTATACACCAGGAGTCGTCTTATACGCGGGAGTCATTTTATATGCGGGAGTCAACTTATACACCAGGAGTCGTCTTATACGCGGGAGTCATTTTATATGCGGGAGTCTACTTATACACCAGGAGTCGTCTTATACGCGGGAGTCATTTTATATGTGGGAGTCTACTTATACACCAGGAGTCGTCTTATACGTGGGAGTCGTTTTATACGCGGGAGTCGACTCATACACCAGGAGTCATCTTATACGCGGGAGTCGCTTCATATGTGGGAGTCAACTTATACACCAGGAGTCGTCTTATACGCGGGAGTCATTTTATATGCGGGAGTCTACTTATACACCAGGAGTCATCTTATATGTGGGAAGTCGCATTTTATATGCGGGAGTTAACTTATACACCAGAGTCGTCTTATACGCTGGAGTCGTTTTATACACGGGAGTCGACTCATACACCAGGAGTCATCTTATACGCGGAAGTCGCTTTATGGAGTCAACTTATACACCAGGAGTCGTCTTATACGCGGGAGTCGTTTTATACACGGGAGTCGACTCATACACCAGGAGTCATCTTATACGCGGAAGTCGCTTTATATGCGGGAGTCAACTTATACACCAGGAGTCGTCTTATACGAGGGTGTCGTTTTATACACGGGAGTCGACTCATACACCAGGAGTCATCTTATACGCGGGAGTCACTTTATATGTGGGAGTCAACTTATACACCAGGAGTCGTCTTATACGCGGGAGTCATTTTATATGCGGGAGTCGACTTATACACCAGGAGTCATCTTATACACTGGGAGTCGTGTTATAGAGTGGGTGCTGAGGCTTCCAATCCGGATTGGAGAATCTGTGGTTGCCGCATATGGTGGGGGGAGATCGAAAATGGCAGTGGGCGCATCCCTGACATATGCAGCGACTGTATGAAAGCATTAAGGGTGACGCTGTACAAGTACGGTAGAAGAAAATCCCTTCATCAGGATTCGTGGACTTAATGCGGTCCCGATGGAGAGGTGAAGGGTTGCCTCACTGGGAAGGCGTAAGTGGAGGGCGGAGCAAGCTGCAGGCGTCCGGGCGCCCCGGAG
>JARBWK010000629.1:0-27287 GCA_030556195.1 Anolis apletophallus
AAAGACTAACTTATAAATGGTTATTGTTCTCATTCAAAGGTGTGACTTAAAGATGTGATGCTAATGAAAATGCACTGTTTATTGGATTAATGAAATGTCATGAAAGCAACAGTAATCACCAGCCAATTATGTTTGTTTTTATCCATGAAGAAGGGGTGGGCTTAACTGAAATGACTCCATTGAGGTATAAATGTCTTTGCATGAGAAGTGACGGGGTCTTTTGCCCCTATCTGCAGCCGTGTTCTGCTGGCAAGAGCCCACCAGCTGGTGCCAGAATAAACCCTTTTGATTTTCACCTATTTCACAGTTGCCGTGTGTTCTTCCTCATCCTTGCGCCCGCACGATCAGGTAGCTTGGTAAAGTAAACTTGGTACTTGGAGTTCCATAACTCCTTAATTTGGCTGCTTCAGTTATACATTTTACATTTCTGGGCAGGTGATCTTTGGGACTTGGTTTTTTAATCAGTAGCTCCCATGCTGAAAAAGTGTGAGCACCCCTGCCCTAAAGGGTTAACTGTGATAATGGAGACATTTCCCTCCTAAGGGAAATGTGTTGTCATGGTAACAGTGGGCGGAGCCAACCAAGGCTAGCTTTAGAATGTTAAGTTTGAATTTGACAGTTTAACTGTCAGACCAGCTCTAAGAGAGTTGGTACTGAGAGGCTCAGAGAGAGCAGTTAGAGTTTTCCTGTCAGCGAAGCGAGAGTGTAGCTTCGGCTGGGGAATCTGTTTTTAGAGCTGTGGGGAGACAGTTCTGGCAGGCTGAGCTTGCGAGCCAGTCTGTGGTGGAGAGCCTGAGGGCTAGATAGAGGCAAGGTGCCTATAAGTTAGGGTGGTAATACTGCAGAAGGCAGTTAGGCTTAGGGAGCCTATAGAAACCACTGTTTATAGGTTAGGCTGGGGAAGCTAACCTAATATATAGATAGGAAGCCTATTATGGCAAAGTATCTATAAGTACTGTCAAGCCGGTGATTGAGAAAACTCAGTCAGGCATTATATTTAGGAATTTTGTAACATTAAAGATCTGCACCTCATCTGAAGTTACTGTAACCAACTAAGCTCAGCACAATCGAAACACTGTTCAAATAAACGTTACAGTTCTTGGTTCATAAGACTCCTAGTGTTCAAATTATTAAAGACAAGCCTCACTCTGAAGCCTAACAGTGATTAACACATCATGTCTCTTTACAAACGGTGGTCAAATAGTTACCTCAGTACAAAATGGTGGCAGCGAGATATACAGTTTCCTCACAGATTGGGGACATCTTTTCAAATGGTGGCAGCGGTGGGATAGCCTGCCCTGCCACGTTTTAATAAAGGTGAACAGCTAACATCGAATCTCCACACCGCCCCCCTAGAAATTATTTTTTAAAAACATTTAATAGCAATTAAAATGAAAGATCTATGTATTAATGCACTGGTTTTCAACCTTCTAATGCCGTGACCCCTAAATAAGGTTCCTCATGTTGTGGTGACCCCCAACCATATTATCGTTGCTACTTCATAAATAATTTTGCTACTCTTACGAATTCTAATATTTAATATGCAGGATGTATTTTCATTGTCCTCTCCATTGGTGCCCATTCAGAAGCAGCCCTGCAGCACCTCACATCCTGCTTTGCAGCAGCTGCAGAGTTGTTTGGGCTGGAAGTCAGCCTGAAGAAAACGGAAGTCCTCTACCAGCCCACACCACAGGAAGAACACCATCATCCCCACATCAGCATAGGCAAATCTGTGCTTCAGTCCGTTCAGCTGTTCACCTAAATGGGAAGCATCATCTCTTCAGACGCCAAGATTGATAAAGAGATAGATTACAGATTAGCAAAGGCATAGAGTGCATTCAGAAGGCTTCACAAAAGAGTCTGGAGCAACAAGCACCTGAGGCAAAGCACCAAAATCAGTGTGTACAGAGCTATCATACTATCTATTCTCCTTTATGGGTCTGAAACATGGGTCACCTATCGCCAACACCTACGACTCCTAGAACGCTTTGATCAGCGCAGTCTTTGCACAATCCTAAATGTACACTGGACCGACTATGTGACGAATGTTGCTGTCCTTGAGCAAGCAGAGATCACCATCATTGAGGCCATGCTATTGAGAACACAGCTGCGCTGGGCAGGGCAGGGCACGTCTCTACGATGGAGGACCACTGCCTCCCAAAGACATTATGGTGAACTCGCCACAGGTCAGCGCAAGAGAGGCGCCCCCAAAAAGAGATACAAGGACTCCCTGAAACAACATCTCAGACTCGGCCAGATTGATCACCAACAAAGGTCCACCCTGGCCTCACATCAGGAGGCATGGAGACGCACTATCCACAATGCTGCGGCCTTTTTCAGGAAGACACGCCGAATGGGTCTCAAAGAGAAACAACAACGCAGAAAGAACCGCAACTTGGAAACAACATCACCCAAGGAGACTTTCTGCTGTGCTTTCTGCAACCGAACTTGCCTATCTCAGATTGGCCTTTCTAGGCATCAACGCGCTTCTAAAAAGCGTGGGGTGAGTCCTTCCTAAGAATCTTCGTTCGCGAAGTAATGCCGAGAGATACAGAGAGATTTTCATTCTTGCAAATTTTTTTATATATATATATATTTATTATGGTTTTTTTGACAGAAATAAAATATAGTTGGGGAGAAAGGGTGTCAGGGAAGGGCTTGAGATAGAGTAGGGAGGGAGTGAAGTGGAATAGAGTTAGGATAAATAAGGGGGGGGGGGATAAGAGAAAGGGATTGGGAGAATATAGCAGGGTATAGTGCGAATAGAGATTGAAATACAGAATGAATCTTCCAGATCGGTCTGCGAGGAGTACATTTTATACTAGAATCGTCACTCCCCATTCTTCTTTAAACCTGCTTCTCCTTCTTTGGCTGCGAGAGCTCTTAATCAAATCTTTAATGTTTTTAAATATAGTTCTAAAGGTTGCCAGTCCGTTCTAGTTTTGTAGCTTTGGTCATTTATGAAACTGTTCAGTTTGTCTAGTTCCATTAACTCGTATAATTTGGCTAACCATTCTTCTATTTGTGGAGTGTCTTCTTTTTTCCAATTTTTTGCCAGCAGTATTCTGGCCGCCGCCGTCATATGACACAAAAGTTTGTCTTTCTTCCGGTCAAATTTCTCCTCTGTTAGGTTTATCAAATAGTACTCGGGTTTTAAGTCAAATTTCTCCTTCCATATTTTTTGTATATGCGAGTGAACCGTTTTCCAAATTTTTTGTACTTTTGGGCAAGTCCACCAGCAGTGAAAAAAAGTCCCTGGTTGTTTCCTGCACTTCCAACATTGATTGTTTGTATTTTTGTAAAATCTTGCCAACTTCTGAGGAGTCAGGTACCAACGGAAGTACATCTTGTACCAATTTTCTGCTGTGGTGGTTGACCCTAGGTATTTGATTACTTTCTTCCAAGTAGCTTCCCATTCCTGCAGAAGAATTGTGTGGCCCAAGTCTTGGGCCCACTCGACCATTACCTATTTCACCGATTCCTCTTCTACATCCCAGTCCAATACAGTATTGTATAAATACCTTATATGCTTCTTCTTGCATTTCTGTAACTTCTCCCATACTGAATCCTCTTTTACAAAACCTTTTTTGCTGTCAATTTTGAAGTATTCCATTATTTGTATGTAATGGAACCAAGAAACTTCGTTTCCCGTCTCTCTTAACTTGTCTTGGGTTTTGAGCTCCCACTTACTGTCTTTCCATTCTAATAGGGATCTGTAGGTAAGCCATTTTCCCATTGGGATTTCCCTTCTGTGCTGGGCCTCCAGAGGTGATACCCACAGGGGCGTTTCCTGATATAATCTGGCTTTATATTTCTCCCAAGTCTTGAGCAGAGCTGCCCTGACAAAGTGGTCAGTAAAACTCCTTTCTAGTTTAGCTTTCCCATACCATGTATACGCGTGCCAACCCCTTCTTAGACTGAAACCCTCTAGTTGTAGTAGTCTAGGATTCTTAAGTGTAGTCCATTCCAAAATCCAGCTCAGGGCTGCCGCGTCATGGTACAATTGTAGGTTTGGGAGAGCCAGCCCCCCCCCCCCCCCTCTCCTTCTTATCTGTGAGGATCCTGTGGTTCACTCTGGCTTTCTTTCCATCCCAAATAAATTTTAAAATGTCTTTTTTCCAAGTCTTGAAAATACACAACGTTCTCAAGATTGGGATGGACTGGAAAAGGAAAATCATTCTGGGGAGAACGTCCATTTTTATTACCGCAATTCTACCTAGTAAATTTAATTTTAAATATTTCCATTTTTCCAGCTTTGCTCTTATTGATTTCCATGTTGTTTCATAATTATTTTTTAATAATTGATTATTTTTAACCGTCAATTGGATTCCCAAATATCTGACCTTTGTCGCCACCTCAATTTTTGTTATTCCTTTCAGCTCCTCTCTTCTTTCTGTTTTCATATTTTTTGTAAGAATTTTGGTTTTTGCATAGTTTATTTTGAGACCTGCCACTTTTCCATATTGTTCAATTTTCTCTATCCATTTATTCATTGTCTCTATCGGCTCTTCGACTATACAGACTACATCGTCCGCAAAGGCCTGGAGCTTAAATTCTTCTTTTTGTATTTTTAAACCTTTTAAATTCTTATCCGCTCTTATATCTTCCAATAGTAGTTCTAGCATTAAGATAAAAAGGAGTGGCGACATCGGGCAGCCTTGCCTCGTGCCCTTCTGGATTTGGATAGAGCCTGCTGTGTTGCCATTTACGATGATATTTGCCCGCTGGTCTTGGTAGACTGCTTTGATTGCGTTTATTAACTGAAACCCCATGTCCTTTTGTTTAAGAATCTCAAATAAAAAATCCCAATTAGCATTGTCAAACGCCTTTTCGGCGTCCAAAAAAAGGAACCCCACTTCTTTCTGAATATTAATGTCGTAAAATTCTATTGCGTTTATTATGGTCCTTAAGTTATTTCTCATATATCTGCATGGTAGAAAGCCAGCTTGGTCGTCGTTGATAGTTTCGTTTAGAAATATTTTAAGCCTGTTCGCCAAAATCATAGTAAACAACCTATAATCATTGTTTAGGAGGGAGATGGGCCTGTAATTCCTTACCTCTGATGGTTCAGCTCCCTCCTTCTGTAAAAAATAATGTTGGCCATCTTCCATGATTCTGGAATTATCCCTTGTTGCAACACATCATTAAATATTTCCTTAAGGTATGGCGTGACCTCTGCCTCTAGAACTTTGTAATACCTGGATGTCATGCCATCCGGGCCTGGTGCTTTATTGCTCGGGAGGTTCTTTATGGCTTCTTTTATTTCTTTTGTACTTACTGGATTGTTTAAAAGTTCTCGTTGGGCTTCACTTATTCTCCCTAACTTTTTCTCCGCTACATAGGAGACTATATCTTCCATTGCTATATTCTCTTTTTTATATAAATTTTCGTAAAATATTCTGAATTCTTCCCCTATTTTACTGTTTTCAAATATGTCTTTGCCCTTTACAGTTAGTTTCACTATGTGTTGTCTTTGTCTCTTTTCCTTCAACTTTTTAGCTAGTAGTTTACCTGGTTTGTTGACATTTGCATAATGATTCATCTTCATAAACTTCAGGTTTCTCACTATTCGTTCTTCTGTCTCCTTGTTTATTTCATTCCTCAATCTGTTTATATCCAGCTTAAGTTTCCTATTATCCGGTTTTCTTTTTAGGAGTTTCTCTTTCTCTTCCAATTCATTATTTAGCCTTTTTTGCTTTTCTAATCTTAGCCTGTTCCTGAGTGCCCCTTGTTGTATTAGGTGGCCCCTGATAACGGCTTTGCTTGCCTCCCACAAGATTGTTCTTGAGATCTCCTCTTTGTCGTTCAGAGCAAAGTATTCTTTGATTAAGTCTTTGTTGCGTGCTATATCCTCCTCTGATTGCATCAGGTTGTCGTTTAGCCTCCATCTTCTTTCTCTCTTATATCCATGAAAAGATATTAATAGAGGACAGTGGTCAGTGTTGATTGCATTGTTGCAAAATTAACGTAATTAAAGCATAGTGATTAATCACAAAAACAATCTGTTTGGGGGAGTATGGACAACGGATGATGGGATTTGCAGTACCTTCAATCGATTCAGCTCTGACTTCCACAGACCACTGAGACCCCCACAAATTACAGAACTGGACCAAACTTGGCACAGAGGACCTACACGACCAACAGAAAATACTGGAGGGGTTTGGAAGGAATTGGCAGTGATTTAGGGGAGATGTAGTTCACCTACAGTACATCCGGAGAGAACTGAGAACCCAAACAACTATGGATCTGGACCAAACTTGGCACGAATACTCAATTTGCCCAAATTTGAACACTGGTGGAGTTCTGAGAAATAGCCCTTCTCATTTGGGTGTTGTAGATACTGGGATTTACGGTTTACTTACAATCAAAGAGCATTTTGAATTCCACCAACAATGGAATTGAGCCAAACTTGGCACACAGAACCCCCATGACCCACAGAAAATACTGGAGGGGTTTGGAATGAATTGCCTCCGCCAGGGAAGGCTGCGTTTTCTTCCGTGGTGGCGGGGAGGCTCCGCCAGAGGACGCGGAGGCCTTTGCACTGCACTGCGTATGGGGGTCAAAGTGAAGGGGGCGGGGCCAAAGAAGAGGGCTGCGCTACCCCTCTTAAATGGCCAATTGTTCACCGCCCACTTAAAGGGGTTCACCGCTCCCCAAATTTGTGATATCTTTAGCCCTCTCTGACAAATAGTGCTAGTGCTTCACCAAGACTTCAAATCCCATAATTCCAAAGCATTGAGCTAAGGCAGGGGTGCCCACACTTTTTCAGCATGCGAGCTACTTATAAAACAACCAAGTCAGAATGACCTACCTCCCCACTACTCAGAGAGCCATAAAAGCAAAATATTTGGAAATTTATTTCAGTGAGAGCCATATAATATACTGTATTTTAAGACTGAATCCAACTAAATGTGAGTATAATGATGATGATGATATACATTCAGCCTCTGCTACTACTAGTACTACTACTAATAGTAACAACAACAACAACAGGTTCCTAGAGTAGAAGGAGACCTCCAAGGGCCATCCAGTCCAACCTCCTTCTGCCATAAGGGAAAAACACAATCAAAGCATTCCTCACAGTTGGCCATTCAGCCTCTGATAATAATAACAATGGGTTCCTAGAATAGGAGGAGACCTCCAAGGGCCATCTGCACCTGGGCGGCGTCAGGAGCCTGTGGGGCGGGACTGAGCCTTCTGCCCGCCCTGCCTGTGATCTACTACAGTGTTTCCCAACCGCTGTGACGTGGCACAGTAGTGTGCCATGACGGACCTCCTGCTGTGCCGCGAGAAAAGCTCTCTGCCCCCTTCCTTCCCCCCTCCTCCTGCCGAACTCTTGCTGCTTGGGGGAGGAGGAGGAAGGGCCGGGTGGCGGCGAAGAAAAAGAAGAAGGGGCCGGGTGCCACCTCCTTTGGCCGTTTCCCCAGCCAGCCTCCAATCCGCCATGATTCCCGCCATGACTCTCTCCCTTCGCTCGCTGAAGCTGCGCGGAGGAGCCCCGCCCACTGAAGCCCGTCCACCGCTCATGCTCCTCCTCTGCGTGGCCTGGCTTCACCCCCTTCCCCCAGCAGTGCCAAGCCAGCGGTGGCAGAGCCAGCACAATGCTGGCTTGGCACTGTCCCCTCAAGGCTGGAGAAGCTGTGGGAGAACTGAAGCCGGGGGGTGGGGGAGGGTGCCATGCCCTGCCCCCTCCCTCGGCTTCAGCTCTCCCACAGCTTTGCCAGCCTTCAGGGGCAGTGCCAAGCCAGCGGTGGCAGAGCCAGCACAATGCTGGCTTGGCACTGTCCCCTCAAGGCTGGAGAAGCTGTGGGAGAGCTGAAGCCATGGGGAGGGGGCGGAGCCAGGCTGTGCCATGCCCAGCCCCCACCCCTCGGCTTCAGCTCTCCCACAGCTTTGCCAGCCTTGAGGGGGCAGTGCCAAGCCAGCGGTGGCAGAGCCAGCACAATGCTGGCTTGGCACTGTCCCCTCAAGGCTGGAGAAGCTGTGGGAGAGCTGAAGCCAGGGGAGGGGGAGGAGCCAGGCCGTGCCATGCCCCGCCCCTCCCCCCCAGCTTCAGCTCTCCCACAGCTTCTCCAGCCTTGAGGGGGGCAGTGCCAAGCCAGCGGTGGCAGAGCCAGCACAATGCTGGCTTGGCACTGTCCCCTCAAGGCTGGAGAAGCTGTGGGAGAGCTGAAGCCATGGGGGGGCGGAGCCAGGCTGTGCCATGCCCCGCCCCTCCTCAGCTTCAGCTCTCCCACAGCTTTGCCAGCCTTGAGGGGGGCAGTGCCAAGCCAGCGGTGGCAGAGCCAGCACAATGCTGGCTTGGCACTGTCCCTTCAAGGCTGGTGAAGCTGTGGGGGAGCTGAATCAGGGGGGAGGGGGCGGGGCATGGCACGGCCTGGCTCCTCCCCTGACTTCGGCAATCCCAGCAGGCCACCATCTCCCACCCGTTCTTTACTGTGTTAGAGTGTCATTTTGTGTCATTTTGGTTGGTGGTGTGCCCCCGGATTTTTAAAAATGTTTAAAGTGTGCCACGGCTCAAAAAAGGTTGGGAAACACTGATCTACCAGGACGCCCTACGTGATCTACCAGTAGATCGCGACCTACCTAATGAGCACCCTGAGCTAAGGCAATTAAAGTGGCATCAAACTGCATTAAGTTTACAGCATAGATGCAATTAGCTGCCACAAGGCTCTTGGTTGTTTATGGCACAACCTTAGAATTAGCTGGAAAATATTCCTTATTTGTTTGTTTAGTTTTGCCAACATGAGACGAACTTCATTCTTCCGGATTTGTTACAGGCAGCCAGTCTGCATGCAAACAACAGTGATGGATGGGATGAAAGGATGGTATTCAATATTGATTTTAAGCCGACGCAAACTCCGGAAGGACATTTGAGAAGAACAATGAGAAGAAGCAAAACCACTGCTGTGGCAAAGATGCCCTTTGCCTCCCAGATCTGATAGCGCTGGAATGGCAAGCCCAAAGAGCTTCTCCCGCTGTCTGCTCCTTTTCATCAGCAGCTCATCTGCAGAACAGAAGGGAAAAAGGAGCTTTTGAGAGATCCTCATTTGTGTTGTCTAGAAATTGTGGTTTACAAAGCAATAAACCAGCTGTATTCTTGGGGATTTGTTGAAAAGCTGCCCTCCTTGGCCCGCCTTGCTCCCACAACATATTTCCTTCCTGCGTGAAACCATTTCGGTTTCTGCTCTGCAAATGCATAGCCGTCATTGCCTTTTTGTCTCCTCTTCCCCGGGGATCCTTTATTTCCAAAAAAAAAAGATGACTTATTTATTTAAGGCTTTTCTCTGCCTTCGGGGAGCTCTTCTCGGCAGAGCCGTCAAAGTGTCTCCTGCAGTTTTCCGAGCTTCGTTCTCCATGTCCATTAGCACATTTGGAAGGTGTGCGGCCCCATCTCGGTGCTCTGTCAAGTTGGAAGCATCTCTAACCTTTCAAGAAGGAGGTTGACTACCGCCTGTGCTGAAAGATAGGCTAGAAGGGCCAGACAGAGAAGGCATGAGCTTCGCACCCAACTGCCCCTTTTATTTAGGGGGAGCTGGCGTTGATGTGTCCCCCGGGAAACTCCAGAGGAGGAAGTACATGTGATGAAGTTAACAGACGATTTGATGTCAGGAATGATGTATTCAGGCGCCATCAGGGAGAAGAAGAGCTGTACAGGTTAATTAATGAGAACATTTTCCTTGCATGTTTTGGACTGTGAGAAAGCATCGTGTGGCAGAAAATATTTATTTATTTATTTATTTATTATTTCGATTTGTATACTGTCCTTCCAAATTGGCTCAGGACGGTTTGCAGCATATTGAACTACACGAAAAGAGAGTAGAGCCAAAAAATTCTCCCACAAGGGTTCTTTTCACAATATATTGCTGTATTAAGGTTCCACAAAAATGTCCATAATAACAAAAATATCACAGCGGTCTAGGCCTGCTATATTCAAGTCTTATTCACAAAAAACACTCCTGAAGCGGCAAAGAGAAAGTAACATTCATCCGTAGTAATATTAAATTATAATCCGAATTGAGTCCCTTTCGTCGCTTCGTTCCGGTCGACGGACTATAAATCCCATGCGCAAGTTCCGTTTCGCAGTCGCTTCTTCGGGACCGGGAGTATTAAGGAACATCCGTTCACGGATCACTGCATAACCCAAATACATATCATAAGTATCTCTAGTATGAATCACATAGTGTATAAACCTAATTCATGTAAGGCAAGCAATTTCTAATAACTAGAAGAGCTTAAGACACAGTCTAGGCAACAGGCATAAGTACATATATGTCATCTATTATATAAATGGGTTCACGTCATGTGATGTATACCTCAAACAAAGAAACCATACAACGCAGAAAAACAATACTTGCCAACAGAAATAGGCCTCAAGCAAGGTACGTTTGTAGCAAAGAAACTTCCCCCCCAAAACCTAAAAGGCCCCCAAAACAACGAGTAAAAATAAAACTACATTTCCCAGTATCCTCCGAGGCAGCCAATGATTCACCCAGCCTCTACATTCTGAACAACATGATTGGCTGCCAATAAGGGCGGATTTGCATAACTGCTGTAACCATAGCAACGCTGGCAAGAGCCATCCAAGGCTAGGATAGAATGCTGAGAGATTTCAGTTGGTGTTTGAGGGTTAAACTGCCAAAACCAAACTCTGAGGGAGCAATTCTCCAGCAAATTCTTACCCACACAACACAACACAACTTCCAATCACAACCCATCCCACCAACCTTACGGGACTTTGAGTAAGATATCTGCAATGGACACAACACCTACAAACACCACAAACTAAAACCATTCTTTCCTTCCACACAGACATAAACTGACCGAAAAGACAAGCCATGCCTTATAAAAATAACAGCATCAGACGACACACTCACAGCGCTACATACATCTAACAAAAAAGGGCAGAACAAACGCCAGAACAGAAACACACTGCGCAGCAGAGACACAGACAACAGGTCACTGCACGACGCACAGCTGAGAACCAAATGCAAAGAACTGCACGACAAGAAGAAGCGCGCAGCCAGGAACAACAAAGACGCAGAAATGCAACACAACAGCAGCGCGCAAGGAGCGCAGAAACACGACGTCGCAACACAGAAAACAAACTTCAAAAACACCACAACCAATTCCACCGCCTAGCCTTCAGATACAACGCTGCAGAAGACTACAGCATGGTGCCAGAGGCTGACATTGGCACCCTAACGCACATCTGCACACACTGCAAAGCCCTGAAATACCCAGCAGGAACACCGGGAATGTGCTGCCTAGCTGGTAAAGTCTCTCTACCACCACTTGCCACTCCTCCACAACCACTACAGACTTTGCTGAGTGGAGACACTCCAGAATCAAAACACTTCCTCCGCTATAGAAGACAATACAACTCATGCTTCCAGATGACCTCATTTGGAGCACACATAGAAAGTGCACAATTCATGCCTACATGACCCCACCAAGACCGTAAGTAACATCATTTCCAACCCTTACATACTCAGACTTTCTCGCATCTCCTAAATAGGGCACAGCAACGCGTGCCGGGTACAGCTAGTATTATATAATCAACAACAGCATATTGAACTACAACAGCAACACAGTAAAACAATGAAATATAAAATAGTTAAGACAATGTTAATCTATTGCGTGTGCAAGCGTGACACACCTCGCGCCAAGAACTACATGCAGACACAGTTGGTTGGGTAAAATTGACCACAACCCAATTTATTGGACACAGGAACATAGGGTTGGTGGCCACGCATGGATCCTGAATCAGGGTAGGACAGCCCCCCACGAAAAGTCCATAGTTGTTTGCAAGCCTGGGGTGCGAGTGGCCAATGCCTATTCACGGAAACTCAGCACCCCAGGGGGCCTGGGCATTATCCCCATTATTATTCCCCACACAACCAAGGGGCGATAAGCCAGCCTGATCCAGGGGCCATGCCACACGGCACACGCCAAACACGGAGCTGCGACAAAGAACATAACAAAATGTGCAACCAAGAACAGAGCAACAATAAAGTGCAAAGTAACCAAATACACAAACAAGTAATGTAATGAGTAGGGAGGGTGGGAGGAAAAGCAAGACTGCCTCCACACGTGGTGAGGCAGTCCCCGGGCAGCCTTAAGTAAGCTGCCTGGGTGGAAGTGTGTGCCGGCCGGAAGCAGGGAGGGGGCGGGGTGGAGCCAGCTCCCTCATTGGCCGGCCGGTGGGATGGCGGGAAGCCGTCCTGCCACCCCAGGGGCTTCTGGGGGGGAAGAAGCCCCTTCAGGCAAGAAGATTTATTTATTATTTATTTATTATTGGGGTTTCTATGCCGCCGACTCCCAGGGGCTCGCGGCGGCTTACAAAGCCAAGGCATAAAACAGGATTAAAACATAAAAACAATTGAACAATTAAAACAATAACAAGAGGCACTAATACAGCGGAGCAGCAACAGATGCCAAGCACAATACCCAGAGCACACGGGCCTACTCTCCGAAGGCCTGCCTATACAGATGGGTTTTGCAGGCCCGCCTGAATGGGAGAAGGTCCCCCAGGGCCCTGGTTTCAGCTGGGAGGGCGTTCCACATCGTGGGGGCTATTACGGAAAACGCCCTCCGGCGGGTGGATGTTAGATGTGCCGACTTTGCTGATGGTATTTCCAGGAGGTTGGCATCCTCTGACCGTAGTGATCTCGCTGGGCAATGGGGGCAACGCTGCCCCGCAAACCACATGGCCGGTAAGTCGGCCATGCCCTTAACCACATGGTTAAAGGATAAAGGCTAAAGGCCCGTTGGAAAAGCGCAGTTTTGCAAGTAAATAAGTAAATACGTATTTTGCTCTCTCTCTCTCTTCTCTCAATTTCTTTGGGCTTTTAAAATCCCTCATTATTTGTCACACTTCTGCTTGATCTCCAAAAGGGCCTTTTCTAGCCCAAGCCTCCCCTCCAACGCAAAACCATCTGGGGTCCTTTACCACTTACCACTTTAAGGGATGTGCTAAAAGGGTTAGCAAAATAACGACTTTGCTGGGTCTAGGTTAAGTTGCCTATAGGAGTTGTATTTATTCACACATGTCGGAGGCAAACAGCAAAAAGGATAGTGTTTAAAAAAGAATTGAAGATGGCCACTTCATTAAAAAATGACAGCAATTGGAGTTCCATATTTCCGGTTTCCAGAAACTGAAGTTCAATGGCAAGAATATATGTATTTTCTAAACAAAATTCCCCACAACTCCCTGGCACACCTATTTTTGAAGAAAGGAAGAAAAACTTGTAAGTTTATTCTGAACAATCTTAACTCTACAACTCTTTTTCAATTGACGGTTACCTAAAGCAGTGTTTTTCAACCTTTTTTGATCTGCGGCACATTTTTTACAGTTACAAAATCCTGGGACACACCACCAACCAAAATGACACAAAATGACACCCTAACGCAGTAATACCTATAGTTAATATGTTTTTAAATGTATTTATACACTCAGTGTGAAACCTGTGTATAAATACATTTAAAAACATATTAACTATATCCTGGCAGGAATGGCAGAAAGACACAAACTTCCCACACAGAACTTCCATAACCAAGAGAAAATGCTATAAGAGTTTGGTGGGCATTGACCTTGGGTTTTGGAGTTGTAGTTCACCGACATCCAGAGAGCACTGTGGGCTGAAATAATGTTGGATCAGAACCAAACTTGGCATGAATACTCAATATGCCCAAATGTGAACACAGGTGGAGTTTGGGGAAAATAGACCTTGACATTTGGGAGTTACAGTTTCTGGGATTTATAGTTAACACACAATCAAAGAGCATCCTGAACTCTTGCAACAATGGAATTGAACCAAACTTGGCATATTGAACTCTCATTACCAACAGAAAGTACTGAAAGGGAATTGACCTTGAGTTTGGAAGTTGTAGTTCACCTAAACGCAGAGAGCACTGTGGACTCAAACAATGTTATGTTATGTTCTTGTTTGTTTTCTATCCAGAATCACAATGTTGGAAGGAGGCTCACCACTTTAAGGTCCCTAAAACAGGCATGGGAAAACTTCGGCCCTCTGGGTGCTTTGGACTCCAACTCCCACCATTCCTAACAGCCTGAGGCCCTTTCCTGCTTAAGTGGCTGAGGGGGGAAAGGGAAAGGCCCTGAGGCTGCTAGGAATGGTGGGAGTTGGAGTCCAAAGCACCTGGAAGGTCCAAGTTTGCCCATGCCAGCTTTCGGCAGAGACCTCTTCCTCCCCCTTCGCGTCTTTTCTTCCCCCTCCTGCCGAACACTTACTTTTTCTTCTCCACAGCCGCTTCTGCCGCCATTTTGATCCGAGCGGGCAGCATGAGCATGTTCAGACGGGGAGGGAGGAAGACGTGACCCGTGCGGGCGCTACTGCGCAGACACACCCCAGAGCAAAGCGAGGCAAAGCGAGCAGAGCGAGGCCGGGAAGAAGGGAGCCCGAGTGGAGAAGGAAAAGTGTTCGGCAGGAGGGGGAAGGAAGGGTCTTGGAGGTCCCAATTTTCCACGGCACACCTGGTGATCGCTCACGGCACACTGGTTGGGAAACAGCGACCTAAAGGATCTTACATTGAGGAGCTTGAGGGCACATCAAGACAGTGCCTAAAATGCATGCTCTCCATGATGCATCCAAATGACACCCCACAGAAAAAATGAATTTGGGACAAAGCAGGAAAGCCCTGCTTTGGTTTGTCCCAAAGTAATTTGATACTGGAAAGATCTGTGTCTTTCTGGAAGACCCGGATTGAACCCCATATGGCAGCTGTCTGGACTGCCCCCTCAGAATTTCTGGGACTTCCAAGGGGGGTGTCCACACAACCCTCTCATGTTTTCCAGGCTGAATCAGCCCAGAATACCCACTCCCTCCCCTAAACCCCTTAAAAGCTGGGGGGGGGGGAGTAAAATAACTTACCTGGACCCCATTCCCCCTTTTCTGGAGCTCTCCTGGCACATAGAAATGACACACCAGGAGAAGGCAGGAAGGAAGAAATTCACTCCTGGCATGTAGAAATGTTTTGCGTCCGGGCAGGCATGTAGCCAGGGGGGGGCTAAGGGGGCTTCAGCCCCCCGAAATTCTCAGGGTGGTCCGCGAAAAGGCCTTACTGGTACATTATTTAAACTGTTATGTTAATTCATATCATGATCTGATCACCATGCTCATTATATCCCACATTAATGGGGTTATTGGGATAACAATACAAAAGGTTTGCTAGGGTAGACCCTCTTCCACCCCGTCTCAGCCCCCCGAACCAAACTGAGCCCCCGAATCAAAATCCTGGCTACGGCCCTGCGTCCGGGTTTTCTGCTAGAAAGTCCGGCAGGGAATCTGGACCCCCCCCCCCAGGAAAGCATAAATTTTGGGGGCAGGTGTGTGGACTTTAACCCGGGCTCAATCAAGATTAGGAAACCTGATTCTGCCTGGGTTAAAGTAATGTGTGGAACTGCTCTGAGGCAATACATTTATTCCTGTCTGTCTGTTGAAGATACATGTGCTCTGGATTTTCTGCAATCAGTAGGCAAAAAAAAAAAGCGCCAAAAACAGGGCTACAAGGTAGGATTGACCCTCATGTTGTGCACTGGTTTCATTGCTGAACTGAAGCAGTTTTCATATTCCAGCTCACTTATAGAAACTCACTAGTGAGCTTGGATGATTCACATTCTTCAAGTATAAGAAGACAGCAATGGGAAATCCAGCTCTAAATAAACCTTGCTAAGAAAACTTTAGGATGATGCAGAATTGGATTAGGATTATTGGAGACCTGCATTGCAACAGCAACAGCTGCAGAGCTGAAGAAAATGGAAGTTCTCTACCAGCCCGCACCACAGGAAGAACGCCATCACCCCCACGTCAGCATAGGCGAATCTGTGCTTAAGTCCATTCAGCAGTTCACCTACCTGGAAAGCATCATCTCTTCAGACGCCAAGATTGATAAAGAGATAGATCAGGGATTAGCAAAGGCATAGAGTGCATTCGGAAGGGTTCACAAAAGAGTCTGGAGCAACAAGCACCTGAGGCAAAGCACCAAAATCAGTGTGTACAGAGCGATCGTACTGTCTATTCTCCTTTATGGGTCTGAAACATGGGTCACCTATCGCCAACACCTACGACTCCTCAAACGCTTTCATCAGCACTGTCTTCACACAATCCTAAATATACACTGGACTGACTATGTGATGAATGTTGTTGTCCTTGAGCAAGCAGGGATCACCAGCATTGAGGCCATGCTAATGAGAACACAGCTATGCTGGGCAGGGCACGTCTCTAGGATGGAGGATCCCCCCCCCCCAAAGATACTACTCTATGGTGAACTCACCACGGATCAGCGCAAGAGAGGCGCCCCAAAAAAGAGATACAAGGACTCCCTGAAACAACACCTCAGGCTCGGCCAGATTGATCACCAACAATGGTCGACCCTGGCCTCACATTGGGAGGCATGGAGACGCACTATCCACAATGCTGTGGCCTCTTTTAAGAAGTCACGCCAAACTGGTCTCGAAAAGAAAGGACAACGCAGAAAGAACCACAACTTGGAAACAACATCACCCAAGGAGACTTTCTGCTGTGCTTTCTGCAACGAAACTTGCCTATCTCAGATCGGCCTTTTTAGTCATCAACGTGCTTGTAGAAAGTGAGGGATGTGTCCTTCCTAAGAATCTTCGTTCGCGAAGTAATGCCAGAGATTGGAGACCACGGACTGAGTCTCCTCTTGGCTACAAGAACCTATTTGTTGCATGTGCAAGGGTGACACACCTCGCGCCAAGAACAATAACACAATGCAAGAGAAAAAACAAGCAAAGGAACAGTAGCAAAAATATACAATTTAATGGTGGAAGATAAAGAGTTCATAATTAGAGCAATATGTAACAAATGGAATGGAGTTAAATCATTACAGACACATGAAGTAGAGGAAATAATTAGAATATGAATAAAATGAAAAATAAAATAAAAACATAAAAAATATAACGAATTAGAAAAAAAAGATGATATTAAGATGGTACAGAACTCCTGAGCAACTGGCTCACATGGTAAAAAGGAAGGAATTCTAAATGTTGGCACTGTAATATTGAAAAGGTACTTATTCACATATGTGGTAGGAGTGTTCTGAAATAAAAAACTTCTGGCATATGATTCAAGGAAAATTACTAGAGATATTCCAGATAAATATTCAAATTGATAATGATTTGCTACTATGGGGAGTGTTGGATCATCCAAGTATAAAAACCAAATTTCAGGAGTTATTTAAGGCAGTGTTTCCCAACCTTTTTTGAGCCGCGGCACACTTTCAACATTTAAAAAATCCGGGGGCACACCACCAATCAAAATGACACAAAATGACACTGTAACATAATAAAGAACGGCTGGGGGATGGTGAGTTGCTGGGAGCAGCTGCTGGGAGTGCCGAAGCCAGGGGAGGAGCCAGGTCACACCATGCCCCGCCCCCTCCCCCTGGCTTCAGTTCTCCCACAGCTTTGCCAGCCTTGAGGGGACAGTGCCAAGCCAGCATTGTGCTGGCTCTGCCACCGCGGGCTTGGCACTGTCCCTCAAGGCTGGTGAAGCTGTGGGAGTGCTGAAGCTGGGGGGCAGAGCCACGCCCCCCCCCCCCCTTCAGTTCGGGGGTGGAGCCAGGCTGCGTCATGCCCCCCCCCGCTTCAGTTCTCTCACAGAGGAGGAGCGTGAGCGGTGGACGGGCTTCAGTAGGCGGGGCTCCTCCTCCGCGCGGCTTCAACAAGCAAGGGGCGAGAGTCATGGGGGGAGTCATGGCAGATTGGAGGCTGGCTGGGGAAACGGCCGAAGGAGGCGGTGCCCCGGTCCCTTCTTTTTCTTCACCGCTGCCCGTCCCTTCCTCCTCCTCTCCCAAGCAGCAGGAGTTCGGTTGGAGGAGGGGGGAAGGAAGGGGGGCAGAGAGCTTTTCTCACGGCACACCTGATGATCACTCACGGCACACTAGTGTGCCATGGCACACTGGTTGAGAAACACTGATTTAAGGTAACAATAAGAGCAGCCCATGCGGTGATTGCTAGAGGATGGAAAGACAAAACGAAATGGACATTAAGTAATTGGAATGATTATATGTATGATCAAGTGTTATTAGATATTACGGGAATCATGACTAATCAAGCAACAAGAACAGACAAACAAAAGGACATCACAGATAGATGGATGATCTATTTCAACTGGGTGAAAAATGGAGGAGCCAACGTTCACATCATACAAAAAACACAAAGACTTTACCAGTGGCTGGATCTGCAAGATTCGTAGAAATATACTGTGGTTGAGGAGGGAGGGAGAGGGAGGGAGAGAAAAATGTAATCTATACCAATTTATGCTGTTGTGATGTGGGCATCGAATTGTGCCGTACTGTAAGCCGCTCTGAGTTCCCCCCTCGGGGGTTGAGAAGAGCGGGGTAAAATCCTGAAATAAATAAATAAATAATGTATAATGTTTTTATTACTTGTTAAATAAAAGATTTTTTTAAAAAAGAAAAAAAAAGAACAATAACACAGACACAAGTGGTTGGATGAAAATGGCCACAACTCCTTTATTGAAAAACAGGAACAAAGGGTTAGCGGCCACTCACGGGTCCTGGATCAGGGTCGTACAGCCCCCATGAATGTCCAAAGGCGTTTGCAAGCCTGGGGTGCGAGCGGCCCAATGCCTTTCCACGGAAACTCGGCACCCCAGGGGGCCGGGGCGTTATCCCCCTTACAACCAAGGGGCGATAAGCCAGCCTGATCCAGGGGTCATGCCACACGCCAAACACGGAGTTGTGACAAAGAACAATATAACGCATGACCATGAACAATGTAGCAATGGCATGAAGAAAGACAAAATGGACACCAACAAGCAATGCCATGAAAAGGGAGGGTGGGAGGAAAAACAGAGCTGGCCCCACGTGCAGCCTGGGCAGCCCCGGGCGGCATTAAATAGGCTGCACAGGCAGAAGTGCAGGCCAGCTTGCACAAAGAGGGGGTGGGGCGGGGCCAGCCCCATCATTGTCCAGCTGGCATTGGAGACGGGAACAGGCCCGGATCAGGCCCTTTTGGCGCCCTAGGCCAAAGGCTCTGCCCCCGCCCCTGGCTCCGCCTTGCCCCCGGCTCCTCCCCAGACTCCACCCCCCGCCCCCCCCGGCTCCTCCTCCTCGCTCTGCCCCGGCCCGCCCCGCCCCGCCCGGCTTTGCCCCAGCCCCACCCCCGGCTCTCCCCCCCACCCCGCCCTGGCTCTGCCCCGCCTCCTTGCCCGGCTCCTACCTCCCTCCCTCCCTCCTAAAGCCACTATGCCGGCCTGAGAAGCGGCCGAAATCGTGGCTTTAGGAGGGAGGGAGGAGCCGTGGGGAGGCCCTGCATTGGCTCTGGGGGTGGGGCTTTCCTTCCTCCTCCTCGCGCTGGTGAGGAGGTGGGGGCAGAGCTGGGGGCGGGGCGAAGCCGAGGGTGGGGGAAGAGCCGAGGGGAGCAGAACAAAGGAGGGGGTGGCCGTGGATGGCGCTTACGCCACCGCTTTTGCATGCGAAATTTTTGAATTTTTTTTTAGATTTTTAAAAACTTTTTTGGGGGTCAGACCTGCTGCCCCCCCAAAGGCCCTGGCCTAGGGTGGCCTTATGGGTAATCCGGGCCTGGGCGGGAAACCTTCCTGCCATTCCAGGGGCTTCTGGGAAGGAGAAGCCCTTTCTCTATCTGCAAGATGGCGGCGAGGGCAATCCCGCCCCGCAACCTGCTCAGTTAGCCTTGGACAAATCTCATTCTTGGTGGCTCAGAAGAAGACAATGGCAACATCTCCTCTGAAGAACTCTGGCCAAGAAAGCCATGTGAAAGGTGCTTCAGGGTTGTTCTAAGTCAGAAACAATTGGAAGGCACACAACAACAACAACGATAGCAACAACAACAGCAACAAGTCCCCATAAGTTGGAATCAATCGAAGTCACGTAACAATAAAAGTGGTGCAAAATTGAAGTTTACTCATTCCATGACTGTCCACATTTGAACTCAATCTGCATCTCTCTGAAGCCCTGGGGGGAGAAAAGGCAGTGTGTGTGTGTGTTTAGATTTACTTTGAAGCCCACAACACCTGCTTTTCCGCCAGATTGACAAGGCTGGGTTTGCATTCTTGAGGAGGGTTAGCAATTCATCTTCTCGCTAGTGTGTGTCTGTATATACTGTATCTATCTATATATATAACGTAAGGTCTGCCTCGTTTTGCCTGATTAGCTTTAATGCATTCTCTTTGTTTCCAATCCTGGCTGAAGTAACTCAGGGTGAACGTAAGCTCTGCGCTTCCCATTTGCATGCCGGGTTCGGGCGCCTTAGTTACAGGAGGAATTTCCAGCAGGAAATAGATACACTTGAACTGCGCCAAGATTTCTGCAAACTCTTTGGTTTTCACAGAACGCTTTTAGAAATACATTCAGGATCAAGACACATGTTACATGAAAGGCACAATTTTCTTTTAAAGGACACGCTTGCAACCACCTACTTTCTCTTTTTTTGATCCAAGAAAAGAACTGTGTGTAAGGGATGGAGGAACCTTGCCTTTTGCTTCACTGGGCTATTTTTTTAAAGTAAATTTCTATGAAATTTAGATCTGTAGAAGTTGTTCAATTCTTTAAAAATGAAGTTTTCCCTATTGGCACTACCCAAATTCTGGAGCTGTCACTATTTCCAATTGGAGACGAACATTTTGGTTCAATATAGGTGATAAATTGTTTATTTATTTATTTATTTATTTCATTTCTAACCCACCCTCCACAGACGATATTAAATTACGAGATGGGACGTAGGTGCTGATGCGTTTGGACAAGTAAGCTGGGCCAGAACCGTATAGAGCAGTGTTTCTCAACCTGGGGGTCGGGACCCCTGGAGGGGTCACGAGGGGGTGTCAGCGGGGTCGCCAAAGACCATCAGAAAACAGCATTTTCTGTTGATCATGGGGTGTGTGTGTGTGTGGGAAGTTTGACCCAATTCTATCTTTGGTGGAGTTCAGAATACTCTTTGTAGGTGAACTATAAATCCCAGCAACTACAACTCCCAAATGTCAGGTCTATTTTCCCCAAACACCACCAGTGTTCACATTTGGGCATATTGATATTCATGCCAAGTTTGGTCCAGATCCATCATTGTTTTGAGTTGACAGTGCTCTCGGGATGTAGGTGAACTACAACTCCAAAACTTAAGGTCAATGCCCACCAAACCCTTCCAGTATTTTCTGTTGGTCATGCGAGTTATGCGTCCCAAGTTTGGTTCAATTCCTCAAACTCCACCAGTGTTCACATTTGGGCTTATTGAGTATTTGTGCCAATTTTGGTTCAGAGCCATCATTGTTTGAGTCCACTGTGCTCTCTGAATGTAGGTGAACTACAACTCCAAAACACAAGGTCAATGCCCAACAAACTCTTCCAGTATTTTCTGTTGGTTATGGGAGTTCTGTGTGCCAAGTTTGGTTCAATTCCATCATTGGTGGAGTTCAGAATGCTCTTTGATTGTAGGTGAACTATAACTCCCAGCAACTACAACTCCCAAATGACAACATCAATATCTCTCTTCAATCCCACCAGTATTCAAATTTGGGCGTATTGCGTATATGTGCCAAATTTGATCCAGTGAATGAAAATACATCCTGCATATCAGATATTTACATTACCCTTCATAACAGTAGCAAAATGGCAATAATGAAGTAGCAATGAAATAATGTTATGATTGGGGGTCACTACAACATGAGGAACTGTATTAAGGGGTCACGGCATTAGGAAGGTTGAGAACCACTGGTATAGAGTTTTATAGGTCAAAACCAGCACTTTGAATTGAGCTCGGAATTGGACAGGCAGCCGGTGGAGCTGACACAACAAGGGGGTGGTATGCTCCCTGTATATAGCGCCGGTTAGTAATCTCGCTGCTGCCTGTTGGACTAATTGCAGTTTCCGAACTGTCTTCAAAGGCAGCCCCACGTAGAGTGTGTTGCAGTAATCTATTCGGGATGTGACCAGAGTGTGGACGACCGTAGCCAGATCAGACTTCCCAAGGTACGGGCGCAGCTGCCGCACGAGTCTTAACTGTGCAAAAGCTCCCCCGGCCACCGCCGAGACCTGGGGTTCCAGGCTCAGCGATGAGTCCAGGATCACTCCCAAGCTGCGAACCTGTGTCTTCAGGGGGAGGGTGACCCCATCCAACACAGGCTGTAACCCTAGGCCCTGTTCGGCCTTTCGACTGACCAGGAGGACCTCTGTCTTGTCTGGATTCAGTTTCAATTTGCTAGCCCTCATCCAGTCCGACACAGCAGCCAAGCACTGGCTCAAAGTCTGGACAGCCTCCTTAGTGACAGGTGGGAAGGAGTGACAGATCTGGACGTCATCTGCGTACAGATAACACCTTACTCCGAAACTCCGAATGATCTCTCCCAGCGGTTTCATGTAGATGTTAAATAACATCAGGGACAGTATTGGACCCTGAGGGACTCCACAAGACAAAGGTTGCGGAGCTGAACAGGTGTCACCCAGTAACACCTTCTGAGTACGACCCTCCAGGAAGGATTGGAGCCACTGCAGAGCAGTACCCCCAAGCCCCATATCTGCAAGGCGACCCAGAAGGATACCGTGGTCAACGGTATTGAAAGCCGCTGAGAGGTCCAGTAGAACCAACAGGGACACACTCCCCCTGTTGAGCTCCCGGCATAGATCATCTACCAAGGCGACCAAGGCTGTTTCAGTACCATGTCCCGGCCTAAAGCCAGACTGTGCCGGATCAAGATAATCCATGTCTACCAAGAACCCCTGGAGTTGCGAAGCCACCACACGTTCCATGACTTTTCCCAAATAGTGGAGATTGGAAACTGGCCGATAGTTCACTAATTGAGTGGGGTCCAGTGATGGTTTTTTCAACAGTGGTTTTTATAATAGCTTGCTTTAAGCTGGCTGGAATTTTGCCCTCCTGTATAGAGGCATTAACCACCACCTTCACCCACTCTGCCAAACCCCCTCTGGCTTCTTTCATCAGCCGGGATGTCAGCCAATCTACAATCCACCAACACAACCCTATCCTACTCAGATTGTTGGGTCAGAGTGAGCTCCCGCCATCAGCCCAGCTTCTGCTCATCTAGTGGATTGAAAACAGTAATGTTAGTAAATAAATTAGTACTTGCTTTATGTGGGGAGGTAATAAAAGGCACCCATAAGGAAATGCTGGTGATTCGATTGGGGACTCGTCTATGGATGACAAAGCTTCTTGGCATGGAAGATGGAGTGACAGCACCACCCCATGGTTGGAGTCAAGCACAGCCTCCCAATGCCAGAGATGGGAAAAGATGGGAAAGCCTTTACTTCTCTTTATGTATTGTGTGCCCTTGTTAATTTTATAACGGCATTGAATGTTTGCCGTATATGTGTTCTGCAATCCACCCTGAGTCCCCTTGGGGAGATAGGGCGGAATATAAACAAAATATTATTATTATTATTAGTGAGTGGAATTGTTGTAGTTCAGCCCTCGGCGTTACCTGATAGTAGGGCTGCAGAAGATGCTGAGTCATTAGCGTCTGAATGTAGTATGCAATTAGGAGGGGCCAATGGTAATCTATACCAGTGTTTCCCAACCTTTTTTGAGCCACGGCACACTTTTAACATTTAGAAAAAACCGGGGGCACACCACCAACCAAAATGACACTCTAACACAGTAAAGAACGGCTGGGGGATGGTGACCTGCTGGGAGCAGCTGCTGGGAGTGCCGAAGCTGGGGGAGGGGGAGGAGCCAAGCCGCACCATGCCCCACCCCTCCACACGGCTTCAGTTCTCCCACAGCTTTGCCAGCCTTGAGGGGGCAGTGCCAAGCCAGCGGTGGCAGAGCCAGCACAATGCTGGCTTGGCACTGCCCCCTCAAGGCTGGCGAAGCTGTGGGAGCACTGAAGCCGGGGGGGAGGGGGCGGAGCCAGGCCGTGCCATGCCCCGCCCCCTCCCCCCGGCTTCAGTTCTCCCACAGAGGAGAAGCATGAGCAGTGGACGGGCTTCAGTAGGCGGGGCTCCTCCTCCGTGCGGCTTCAGCGAGCAAGGGGTGAGAGTCGTGGCGGGAGTCATGGCAGATTGGAGGCTGGCTGGGGAAACGGCTGAAGGAGGCGGTGCCCCGGCCCCTTCTTCTTTTTCTTCACCGCCACTCGGCCCTTCCTCCTCCTCTCCCAAGCAGCAGGAGTTCGGCAGGAGGAGGGGGGAAGGAAGGGGGGGCAGAGAGCTTTTCTCGCAGCACACCTGATGATCGCTCACAGCACACTAGTGTGCCACGGCAGACTGGTTGAGAAACACTGATCTATACACTGGAACAAGCAGAAAGCAGAATGCAAGTGATTCCAGCTGTGAGGGATTGGAACAGAGGAAGAGAATTCGGCAGATACTTATGTTTCCCACTCGTTCTGAACCCTTTGAGGGTTTTCACAGAAATGGGGAAGAGGAGTCAGAAGAGAGTGACACTGAGTTAGATTGGACAGGAAGTTAGGAATGTATGTAATGCAGACTCCAGTAGTGATACTTTAATGGGCTTTGACAGTGACAAAGACTGGCCCTCTGAAACTTCTGGGAATGACTGGGAAACACTAAGTCTTGAAAGACGCTGGAGAACTTGGAGGGACTCTCAAAGGGTGTCGGCTGCAGAAAGAGAAGCAGCTGCAATGCCTGATCCAGGGGAGTGTTCTTCGGGCGAGTCTGATCTTTAGGGTTATAAAATGTGGGCTTTGGGAATGACGCCGTGTGGTGGGCAAGGAGTTGTATCTGGTATCCTGTTATCTTGGCATCCTGTTATCTTGCATTGTGTTCCTGATCCATTTTACTCGTGAGTTAAGGTTTTTACTCTGCCACTTTTTTGGGCTGAAATGCTGCTGCTGCTGAAGTTGGGAAAGGTTGGGGTTTTTGGGTTTCAATGTTCTGTTTTCTGTCCAGCTACAGCCGTGTTTTCCTAGTGGCGGGGTTTGAACTCCGCTGGACCTTCTGTGAGTTTCAAGCTGCAAGACTGGTATTGTATTACAATGGAGGGAGGTTGACAATGTGATTTATGGGGATTACGATGTGTGTTGTCCCTATACATTTAGCTCCTGTTGGACCTTGGATTGTCTCCTCATTTCCTCTGTCATTCTCGTGCCCTTGACTCCGGACCGGTTACAAACTATGCTTTTGGATCATCCCTCAAAGGACGTCACGGAGGACGTCCTGAGTTTGTTTTGGATACTCCTGCAGTGGTTTTGTGGGCTTTCCTTGGTTTTTTTGTGGGTTTTTTGCCAGATAGACTAGTCTTTTGTTAGTCCCATTCCCATTCCTTGTATAATAAACCTTTTGTTACCCCCTTTTACATCTGGGCTTGGCTCTAATTGGCGTCTGCTTCACGACAGGAATGATACTCCTCTGTAGCAGGTGTATCTTCTCCTGGCTATTACTTGCACAACTGTCCTTCACTATACCATTAAACCCAACATCCGAATTACAGTCCTGAGCTGCACCCCTTGAAATTATGTCTGAACGATGGCTAATTATCAAAGCAGCATGTTTTGGCATCTGACGGTTTTCAAAGCTGCAGCTTCCAAAGCCGCAGACTTTGAATTTATCTTTATTAAGCCCTTGTCCAAATGATAAATATATACTGCCTGTTTGGTATCTGTCAGTTGGAAAATAAATCACTTTAGGATTGATTTACTAACAGCTCTCCTCGCTGGTGTGTTCTCCTGCTTGGGAGGTCATTGCGAAAGCCCTTCGCAAACAAGCACTCCCAAGCGGAGCTGAAATATATGTGGGAACGAGGCCAAAGGATCAGCCTGGTATAGAATCTGGCAAATGCATTACGGTGTCAGCCTGCATTATGGTTTAGGTACTGTATCAGAATCAGCAAGATCTGCTTTATTGCAGTGTGGGGTTTTTTTCCCCTAAACTCCCTCGCAAACAACAAATCCTGAAATCTAAGCTTGGATTATATTGGTTAGTCATTGAATGGTTGGGAATGGATCCAAGGAGTCAACTGTTGACTCCTGAGTCAATACTTAAGTTGATCTCATTGATTGAATG
Organism: Anolis apletophallus; assembly: GCA_030556195.1. Taxonomy (NCBI): domain Eukaryota; kingdom Metazoa; phylum Chordata; class Lepidosauria; order Squamata; family Anolidae; genus Anolis; species Anolis apletophallus. The sequence goes on from JARBWK010000629.1 coordinate 25,999, forward strand.
GGTCTAGTGTTTTTAAGCTTTCTGGGAGAGTCTGCTTATCCTAACCAAGAGGAAAAATATATAAAAGAAAAGTTCTTGTTTCTTGCTTTGCCATAGTTGATATAGTTCTAATTTGGAAAAAAAAGTTCATAGTTCTCAAAGTATAGTTAATATAGATGTCATTTTTTCATTTTCTTCACTGCATAGGAAGTGGATCACAGGACCATTATGCTAAAGTGGTAAGATGTTTGAAGGTAAGATGACTTCAACTTTAGCCAGTTTACCAGCTGTTAGAATTTCTGGGATTTGAAGTCCAAAATGCCTGCAGGGCCAGCAGTTGGACAGCCCTGGTATAGTAGACTCTCGGTTAACTGAAACTCAATCAGTGTTGTAGTTGAGCCTGAGGCTCTTGCTACTCCTGGTAGTAGAGAGTTGGGTGGTGCCGATGCTTCAGCATCTAGCAGTAGTATGGAACTGGGTGGGGCTGATGAAAGCCATTCTATGCATCAGAGGGGAAGCAAAAGGCTTACTCATGAACAAAGTGAAGAGAGATCTCTCAGTGCAAAAGAATAGATGAACAACCAGAGATGGATTGGGCCAGGGTGCGGGAGGTTCAGGCTGTGTGCGAGGAACCCACAAGCAGTGACACCTTTTTGGTGTTCTCTGATGACAATTAATGGACCTCGGGCTATCTTGATGACTGCTGGGGAGACCTAAGTCTTGACAGAAGATTGAAGTCATGGAGGGGTGATTAAGAGGCTGCAGCTGCTGAGGCAATAGCAGCTGAGATTGCTAATGATGGGGCATTGTCAAGTTCAGGTGGGTCCGAGATGGATGATTAATAAAAAGTGGGCTTTGGGATGCTTCAGGTGTTGCATTTGGGACTTGTGACTCTGAAGTGCTGTGTCTTGTATCCTGTATCTTGATTCCTGTACGGAGTAACGTGAGTTGGGAAATCTGCTTTGTTCTTCGGGGCTGGAATGCTGCTGCTCCAGCTGGGGTTTGTGAGAAGTGTTTGGGGGATTTCATTGTTGTACCTTTATTTTTAGTCGTTGCTGCTATCTGTACCACGTTTGGTGTGGTTTGAATTCCTTTGAACTACCGTGAGTGCCAGATGCTGACTGCCTACAAGAATGGGGTATAGCATGGAGGGGGGTGGAAAGTGGGGTTTTCGCAGGGGTTACATTGTGTAATTATTCCCCTGCATCATTCCCTGGTGGGCGGTGGGGCGATCCAAGGGGGCTCTGGGAGGTTCAGGAGAATTTGGGGGGGCGCTGAACCCCTGTAAGGGGGTCATGGCGTGAGCCAGG
>JARBWK010000630.1:0-27255 GCA_030556195.1 Anolis apletophallus
CAGCAATCCGTAAACTCCTCAAAAGTCCTATTACATACGAATCACTTACGACTTCTTTTAATTTCCGTTTCATTTTTCTCATGCCTACAACCTACATATTCCTGTGCCTATGGCCCAAACGCCTGAGTCTTACAGGCCCTGCGGAAAGACAACAAATCCATCTGGGCTCGGATTGAGGAAGGAAGGGAATTCCACAAAACCGGCGCGACAGCACTGAATGCCCTCCTTCGTGTCGAACTCAGGTGGATAGAATGGTGGCTAGGCACCACCAACAGATTCTGGATTTCGGAACGCAGTGGTCGCGGAGGGCTGTAATGGGAGAGGCGGTCCCTTGCACACACTGGCCCCAGACCATTCAAGGCCTTGAAGGTCAGAACCAACACCTTGAAGGTGAGCCGGTGCTCTATTGGAAGCCAGTGCAGTCCGTGCAGCACAGGCGTGATGTGGCAGCGAGATGGAAGGCCTGCCACCAGCCTGGCTGCAGCATTCTGCACCAGCTTAAGCTTCCGGATCATCGACAAGGGAAAGCCATGTAGAGGGCATTACAGTAGTCCAGTCTTGAGATGACCGTGGCTTGACCACTGTGGCTAGAGTCATGACGGGGCAGGTAGGGAGCCAACCCTCGCCTGTCGGAGGTGGTGGAAGCTACTCCGCTGACAATGGAGATATCTTTCTCCATTGACAGCTCGGAGTCAAGAGTGACTCCCAAGCTTTTTACAGATGGAGACGGGCGAAGTGTCACCCCGTCCAGGGTCGGAAGCTGGATCTCTCCTGTACCCGGATGACCCAGCCACAGGATCTCCGTCTTAGCCAGATTCACCTTCAACCTACTGGCTCGCAGCCATCCAGTAACGGCTTCAAGGCAGTGATGGAAATTATTGGGTACGGAGTCAGGCTGGCCTTCCATCCCCAGAATGAGCTGGGTGTCATCCGCATATTGGTGACACTCCAGCCCAAAGCTGTGTGCCAACCGAGCAACTGATTGGATGTAGATGTTAAATAACAAAGGGGAGAGAATTGCCCCCTGAGGCACCCCACAGGGAAGTGGGATGCCCTCAGAGACAACCTCGCCCCTTCTCACTCGCTGAGATCAATTCCGGAGGAAGGAGGACAGCCAGTTAAGAGCTGTCCCCCTCACTCCAGCCCCGGCCAGTCGGTGGGTCAAAAGATCATGATTGACAGTATCGAATGCTGCCGTGAGGTCCAATAACACGAGCAGCATCGATCCACCCTGATCTAGTTGGCGACGCAGCTTGTCTGTGATGGCGACCAGCACCGTCTCCGTCCCATGCCCTGAACAGAAGCCGGACTGGAAGGGGTCAAGCCAAGTTGCATCATCTAGGTAGGACTGCAGCTGCTCCATTGCTGCCCTTTCAACCACCTTGCCCAGATACGATAAATTCGACACTGGGCGGTAGTTGGAAGGGACCGATGGATCTAAATTCGGCTTCTTCAGCAATGGAGTGACAACTGCCTCTTTCAATCCCCCTGGAAACACTCCTTGCTCAAGGGAGCTGTTGACTAATTTCAACAGGGGGTCACGTAACCCCTCAAGGCTAGCTTTCACCAGCCAGGAGGGGCACGGATCGAGGGAGCAAGTGGTTGGTCTAGCTGCAGTAACTATCCTATCAACAGCTTCTGCGTCCAGTGGCCGAAACCGGTCGAAGGTGAGCCCGGCAAGAGGCCACGGAGTCTCAAGTTCACTAACTGTATCAAGAGTAGGGGGAAGGTCCCGGCGGAGGGCCGAAATCTTGTCCGCAAAATAGCTCTGAAAAACCTCGGCGGAGAGGGCCTGATCAGTATTATTTGGGATGGTAGGGACCATCGTAAGTGACCTAATAACTTTAAACAATTGGGCCGGGCGTGAGCTAGCGGGTGCTATCTCACATTGAACTGGGTTATATGGCAGTGTGGACTCAGATAATCCTATTCAAAGCAGATATAGTGGATTATCTGCCTTGATATTCTGGGTTGAATGGCTGTGTGGAAGGGTCCTAAGATCACACAATTAACTACAATAGGTTAATCTACACTGTAGAATTATAGCAGGTTGACACCGCTTTAGCTGCTATGTCTCACTCAATGCTATGGAATCATGGGAGTTGTTGTTTTGTAAGGCCTCTGAGTTCCCCCTTGGGGGTTGAGAAGGGCAGGGTAGAAATGTTGTTGTAAACTTTCACCTACTCTATAATGAAAGTATATTGCTCCACCAAACTACAACTCCAAGGATTTCATAGCATTGAGTCATGGCAGATCAAGTGTTGTTAAACTGCATTACTTCTACAGTGTAGACACACCCAATGTGTTCCTTATTGGCCAATGGGACAATAGGCTCACAGATGTGCAGCCGACTATGTCTGCCAATGGTGATATTCAATAGAATATTATAACTAGACTGACATCAAATCTTAGTCAGTATAAAATGCTGACAACTCATTCCCACTGAACCTCCAGTCCCAAGGGAAGTGTGTCTCTGTGGGTGCCAATTGTTTTTTTCCTTTTTCTTTTAGAGGACCATTGTTATACCAGATGTACACTCTGTTCTTTTTGATCCTGAGCAATGGGAGATGCCTGAAGAGTTCAATCTGAATCATTGACAAGATTGTCGCAGCCCTTCGACCGACCACCTGCTCCCTCGATCCGTGCCCCTCCACGCTGATTCGAGCTTGCGTGGAGGGGTTACGAGACCCTCTGTTGAATATAGTCAACTGCTCCCTTGAGCAAGGAGCTTTTCCAGAGGAGTTAAAAGAGGCAGTGGTCAGTCCATTGCTGAAGAAGCCCGGGTTAGATCCCGCGGCTCCCTCCAATTACCGCCCAGTGTCCAATCTTCCGTACCTGGGCAAGGTAATTGAGAGGGCAGCAATGGACCAGCTGCAGACATTCTTGGATGAGACAACCTGGCTAGACCCCTTCCAGTCCGGCTTCCGTTCGGGCCATGGGACGGAGACTGTCCTGGTCTCCATCACAGACCTACTCCGCTGCCATTTGGACCGAGGCGGATCGGCGCTGCTCGTGTTATTGGACCTCACGGCAGCGTTTGATACTGTCGTTACCAACTTTTGACACACCGCCTGGCGGTGGCGGGGTGAGAGGGACAGCCCTCAACTGGCTGTCCTCCTTCCTCCAAAACCGCCGGCAGCGAGTGAAGTGGGGAGGGGTGGCCTCCGGGGCTCCCCCTTATGCTGTGGGGTCCCTCAGGGGGCCATCCTATCCCCGCTGTTATTTAACATCTATATGCGACCACTCGCCCAACTGGTGCGGAGTTTCGGGCTGGAGTGCCATCAGTACGCTGATGACACCCAGCTCATTCTGAGGATGGACCGGGGTGGTCTCCGTACCCGATAATTTCCATCTTTGCCTGGAGGCCGTTACTGGATGGCTGCGAGCCAGTAAGTTGAAGGTGAACCCGGCGAAGACGGAGATCTTGTGGCTGGGCCGCCCGGAGGGGGTAGAGACCCAGTTGCCGGCGTTTGACGGTGCGGCCCTTCGCCCGCAACCGTCTGTAAAAAGCTTGGGGTCGGCTGACGCCCAGTTGTCTATGGAGGAGCAGATTGCCTGCACCTGCAAGACAGCCTTCTTTCATCTGCGTCTGGCAAAACGCCTGGCTCCTTACCTCTCCCGCCGCGACCTGGCCACGGTGATCCAAGCCACGGTCATCTCGAGGCTCGATTACTGTAATGCGCTGTACATTGGCCTGCCCTTGTCGGCAATCCGGAAACTTAAGCTGGTGCAGAACGCTGCAGCGCGTCTGCTCTCGGGAGCTTTAAGATCTGACCACGTGACTCCACTCCTGCGCGAACTGCACTGGCTTCCAGTTGAATTCCGGTAGCCTTCAAGGTGTTAGTTCTAACTTTCAAGGCCTTATATGGTTTGGGGCCAGTGTACCTGAAGGAGCGGCTTACCCCTTATGTGCCCAGGAGATCACTGCGCTCAGAGGGACTTAATCTTTTGGATGTGCCTAACATCAGGGTTTGTAGATTGGCTACCACACGACGGAGCGTTTACCGCAGCCGCCAGCTCTGTGGAACGGCCTCCCTGAAGAGATCCGGGCCATCCGGGCCCTCTTGCCGTTCCGCAGAGCAGTAAAAACATGGCTCTTTAGGCAGGCATTCGGCCCATAGTCAATTGCCACTATTGGCACCTATGGGTCCGTTGTTGGCATGCTATTGCTAACTACTGCTATTTGCTGGCAAATTGTTTAACTCGGGTGTTTTTAACTGTTTTATTGTATTTTAATGTGTTTTATCTGTTTTATTTGCACTAGCTCTGTGAACCGCTCTGGGCGCCAGAGAGAGCGGTATATGAAGCTGAACCTAATAAATAATAAATAAATAATTTTTTGGACAAGGAAGGGAATTTTGTTGCTAGAGAAGAATTTCTGCCATTTGGTGCAGGTAAAAGTAGAAGTCCAAACTTGTGGAAATGTTGAGAAACTATGGCCAAAATCCCATCTGTATTATTCTATAAGTATATTATTCTAAGTGTTGTTTTCTAAGAAATTCAACACACGGGAATTTACCCATGCCTGTATTTGCAACTCCTAGGACAGAAAGAAGTAGCCATGACTTCTTGAACTTAGGGCAAGTAGCCAAAATTTTCATGGCTAGTCCTGGAAATTTCTGAAATTCACAAGTAATGGAGTTACTCATACATGTAATGAGTAATAGCAGTTACTCACACGTGTAAGTAAAAAAAAACCTCAAGTACAGGAACAATCCCAAAGCTTCTGGCCAGTGTAGAAGAGCACTTGTAGAAAAAGAATGGACTATAGGTTACCAATTAATATTCTGCTCCCAGAACCACCCTTAAATGCTGTCTGGGATATATACTCACTTTCTGCTCTTCTTTATTTCCTCTTCAGGTGCCTGGGAGAGCTACAGGTGAGAATTGAGTACTTCCTCCTCTTGAAAACCTGCTGAGTGCCTTCCGCTTCCAGCTGCCAGAAGGAGTGAAAGAACTCAACCAAACCCCTATAATAGGAATAACAACACCACCCCAGCCATATAAAGTGTGTGCGGTTCCCCACCACAGCCTCTGATAAAATAAAAGAAGAAAAGAAATTATATTGCCAGTTATTACCCCTATAGGTACCCTTGGCTCCAGATACCCCCCTCCTTTTATCAGCTGCATCCCTCCCTGTTTCCATACGTGCCAAAAATGAAACACAATTGACTTCCTTTCAACTTGTCTCATCTGCTTGGTCACGCAGCACTCTCATGGGGAACAATGGAGCCTGTGAGTCTCTTATAACTAACTTCACAATTTGGAGTCTTACTGTACTTAGTCCTGGTCTGAATCCTATTATATGCAATGCTAGTATCTTGCTCAGGATTGACAAGAGTGGCCGCAGAAGATCTCCCAAAGAAAGAACAACTACTATTAGTGGAAGGTGATGAATTCTTGTTAATAGAACTTTATTTACAGGGCTGCCATTTGATCCCTCCATGGCCATCACAAATTCCACATTCACTCCAATGTGACATTTGGACAACGGTTTTCTCTTGAAGATGAAAACTTCAAGAAATTAATCGAAGGCCTTGATCTTGGTTTAAAATTTATAGGAAGCTTTTATCATACAATAAGTGAGCTTTTTCTGCCCCACTAAGTTAAATAGAACTCCAAAAGCTCTAATCTATAAGAATCCTGAAAAAATAAATTAGGTTTAAATTCATCCTCAGCCATAGGTTCTTATTTCATTGTGAGATATCATTTAGGCAATGCTTTCTCACAATTGCTTTCTCGCAAGTTAAAACTTAGAAGAGTGAAGGTAGAACATGTAGTAGCCACACTGAACACTTTAGAGGAAAGATTAATTAAAATCAAGCAGTAATTGTGGAACAGCTCACAGTATTGCCAAATTAAAGCAGTAAAGTCAGTTCAGAGCTTAACATATACCTGTATATCATAATAGGTCAAAGGTAAGTATGGTGCTGAAACATCACTGAGTTTAGATGTCTTGAACCAGTGCATGAGTTATCTGGAGTAGCATAAAACAGGTAATGCATACTGCTAGGTGTATAGGAAGCTATAGCGCCATTCAAAATAACGGATAAATTTCAGTATGAGCTTTTGTAGATATCAAGTTACTTCAATTCTTCCAATGGAGCAAAATATTAGAATAGCCACAAGTATTAAAGCTACTGAAACCCAGCCGCCTGCTTGATCCTTTGTCACCGAAACACCACACTGATCAACAGTAATAAGTTTATTAAGAAAAGAGTATCTAATATAAAAACCAGTTTGAAAATAGTATTCAAAATAAGCAAACTAAGCATTCACTAAAGTATCAGCAAAACCCAGTATGCAAAAGCAGTTTGCAAGTTACATCCCTGAGCTAGAGTACCTGGAGATTAACAAAAAGCATTGATCAACACTGAATATGAATTCCAAAAATCCCCAAAGGCAAATACAAGAAGCTGTAATCCAAGGATTGTGGCACTTAAACCAGAATAATATCCAAAATCTTGAAAACATGAACATGACCATAATCCAAAGGCTCAATGCTTGAATTTGACCATAATCCGAAGGCTTGAAACTTGAAACAAGATTTGTAATCCAAACAGGAGGCATGGAACTTAAACAGGCAAACAAGATACAGACCCAAGAACAGAACTCTTAACTCGGAACTCCCAAGTCAGGCAACTTGACACATGAAAATCCAACGTTGATCTCCCCACCAAAGATTGACTCCAATTCCTTAAGAATATGTCCTCTTGCCCATGACATCATTTTTTCTCACACCTGGGTTCCCTTTATTTATCTTTTAGCCTCTGGGAACAACAGATTTCTCCATTCTCCAGGGCCCAGAGCAAGAGCTGATATAAATTATTTAGTGAGTTTAATTAAACTCTAAATAAATCTTAGAATTTGAGGGCCAACATCGATAAAGTTAGGAGTTTGGTAAGAGAAAAAAATGAGTTTTGAAATTTGTTTTTTATCGATTGCACAGCCCTAGTGACTAATTCTCCTGAAGACATTCCTTTATTTCTAAGCATCTTATGCAGATAATAACAAGATTGTCAAAGGGATTATTTTTTCCACCCACACATTAAATGTAAAGCTTTAGACCAAGATTCTGGACTCCGCCTTCTTTCAACACCTTTGGCCTAATATCATTTCAGGGGTGTGCCTCAGTGAGGAAATCTGGATGCCGCTCTTGATTTGAGGCTTTGGGTCACAGTGGAAGAAAAAGGAAAGAATCCACTCTTGGTTACCTGCTAACACTTACACATACAAAATACATTGCCAATATACATAGCTTGGCAAAGCATCCCAAATACAATGTTTATTTATTTCTTTATTTACAATATTTCTATCCTGCCTTTCTCGAACCTGATGGTGACTCAAGGTGGTTTACAACCCGGCAGCCATTTGATGCTGTAACCATATACAGTATAAAATTTAAACATATAAATAGATTTATCAAATCATACAATAAAACCATTTAAAAACATATGAAAACCAACATCTTCACTGTTCATCACGTCCTGAAAACATTGCCTGAGCCATTCCATAATTCAGTTCCACATGAATCTGTATTTAACTATTGCACTGCATTCCCAAAGGCTTGTTCAAATAGCCAGGTTTTTACTTTCCTCTGAAAGGTCAGGAGGGAGGGGGCCAATCTAATTTCCCTAGGGAGTGAGTTCCACAGTTGAGGGGCCACCACTGAGAAGGCCCTGTCTTTCGTCCCTGCCAGCCATGCCTGTGAAGAAGGCGGGACCGAGAGCAGGGCCTTGCCTGCCCACCCCCGAAATAAGACACACGACAACAGTGGTTGGGTTCAAATTGGGCAACATTTATTTGAATTGTTACCTATTTAACTGTCCTTAACCTTAACTCAATGGGTGTCAGGAATTTGGTGTATCCAATTCAGGTAGCCACCCTACCTGGTTTTGATGTTAATTTGCGGGCGAAAACACCTGTATTCCTTGGCCATCTGACCAAGGCAACCCGTTAACGGAAATGAGAGTGAGGTCTGGTCCCCAAGATATTGAGAACAGCCTCCTCCCATTCTTGGCCATTTAACAGAACTTCCTCGATCAACTTGAACTTTGATTGAGTATTAACATGATGGCCTTCACCCCTACGGGGGGGGGGGGGGGGGGTGCCTTAGCTGCACACCAATATATGGGAATTTCCCTATCTATTTTCCGCTAAGCCTATTGACATCCACCCCTCCCCTCTAGCCCCTAAACAGTAAAGGGGGGTAGGCGAAAAAAACCCCTATCAATGGAGGGGGGAAAACTCCTCCCCGGTTCCTTTTAATGGGCAACTGGGCCGATACTGTTAATGGGCGGGAGTGGTGGGTCGCCATCCAAAGGCGAAGTGAGCACCTGGGGCTGGCTTCTGGTGGATGAAGCCACGCCCCAGCTGCAGGGAGGATCCATTCGGCTCCTCCCCTTTTCACTTCGCTCAGGGGAGGGAGGCAAAACTCCTTCCTCCCAGTATGCACTGGGGGAAGGTGGCCTTCTCAGCCCATCTCAAGCTCCGAGGTGGTTCATAAGGAGAGATACATTCAGCAGGTAAGCTGGGCCAGAATCATTTAGGGCTTTATAGGCTAAAGCCAGCACTTTGGATTGTGCCCAGAAACAAACTGGCAGCCAGTGGAGCTGACGCAACAGAGGAGTTGTAAGCTCCCTGAGTGCTGCTGCAGTGAGCAACCTGGCTGCCACCCACTGGACCAGTAGTCTATACAAGATGTAACCAGAGTGTGGACAACCTGGGAGCTACCGGTGCAGCTGGCACATAAGTTTTAATTGTGCGAATGCTCCCCTGGCCACTGCTGAGACCTGGGGTTCCAGGCTCAGTGATGAGTCCAGGAGAACTCCCAAGTTGAGAACCTGTGTCTTCAGGGGAGTGTAACCCCATTCAACACAGGCTGTAACCCTATGCCCTGTTTGGCCTTTCGACTGACCAGGAGTACCTCTGTCTTGTCTGGATTCAATTTCAATTTGTTTGCGCACATCCAGTCCATTACAGCTGCCAAGCACTGGTTCAGGACCTGAACAGCCTCCTTAATAGCAGATGGTAAAGGAGTGATAGAGCTGAACATCATCTGCATACAGAAGACACCGTATTCCAAAACTCTGATGATCTCCTCCAATAGCTTCATGTAAATGTTAAACAACGTGGGAGACTGTATTGAGTCCTGTGGGACCCCACAGAACAATGGCTGCGGGACTGAGCAGGTGTCTCCCAACAACACCTTCTGGGTACGGCCCTCCAGGAAGGCCTGGAGACACTGTAAAACAGTGCCTCTCAGGCCCATTCGTGGTCTATGTCAGGGCTGTCCAACCCAGCCTCCGGTCTATGTTATCGCCCCTCCCCACCCCCAGGCTGGTGAGCAATCCACACGGGATTTTGCTGTCAACGCCGGCGTGACGGAAGTAGGGTTTTAAAAAAAAAATTATTTATTTTATTTTTCAGGGGGCGTAGGGAAGGGGCGGGGGGGCCGTATACGGCCCCCGGGCCGCCAGGACCAATGAGAGGACCAGCAGGACCAATAAGGACACACTCCTTCTGTCCAGTTCCCGGTGTGGATCTTCCACTGAGATGACCAAGGCTGTCTCGAGTCCATGTCCTAGCCTAAAGCCAGACTGTGCCAGATCTAAATAATCTTTGTCTTACAAGAACACCTGGAGTTGCAAGGCCACCACATGTTCCAGGACTTTGCCCAAAAAGGGGAGATTGGAAACTGGACAAAAGTTGATAAATTGGTTGGGGACCAGTGATAATTTTTTTCAACAGTGGTTTTATCACAGCTTGTTTTAAGCCGACTGGAATATTGCTTTACTTTAAAGAGGCATTAACCCTCATCTTCACCCACCCTGCCAAACCTTCTCTGGCTTTGTTTATAAGCCAGGATGGGCAGGGGTCTAGGATGCATATGGTCGCTCTTGCCTTTCCAAGTATCATGTCCACATCCTCGAACTGCACTACTTGAAATGAATCCATCAAAACTGGACAATCAGGTGCTCATGTTACATCCTCAGAGTCTGCTGTTAACATGGTGTCAAGGTCTGCATGGATCAAAGTGACTTTGCCCTCAAAACGAGCAAATGCTTCACAGCGTGCTGCCAAGTTGTCATGGGTCCTGTCTAGGGAGAACGGGATTTAACAACCCTCTGACTACTCAATACAGCTCCGCCAGATGATTCCTTATGGATGCAATATTGGCTGCAAAGAAAGATTTCTGTGCAGCTTTTATTGCCACTGTGTGCCCTTAGATAGGCATATAGCCCTGTTTGGGTTGACTCACTAGGCTCTGAACTCCAAGTTGGTAAATCTTGTTAGTGTCATCAAACCTGTGTTGGTTCCCATTTTTGCAGATCAGGTGATAGTTAATGGTATTTTTGGCCATTATGCATACATTTATTTACAAGTCGATTGTGGGATGAGGCACCATAGTGACTCCGTGGAAACCACAGCGCACCTTCCTCCGTGAACCCCCCCTGGGTCTAGCTTGATGCTGCACAGAGGGACAACCTGTATGTGGACAAAGCTGAGTGAGATACTCTCCCCGTTAGTCACAAACCGTTGTCCAACCAGGCCATTATTCCCTACTGCACACCAGGTCTGCATGTTTATTCTGGATTAAATCTTGGATGATAGGTTGTTGTTTTTTAACCATTTACAGTCTGGCATTTAGCAATAGCATTTTCAACCTGGGAGGACCACCAGCCCAGTTACTCTAACTCTCTATGTGGGACAATCTAGGGACAGCCAGAACTCTACTGGAGCCCCTAGGGCCAGTGTTTTCCCCTACCCACATCTCATTCTGCCAGGTATTTCCCCAATAGGTGCCCCTTGGCTCAAGATATTCCTCCTCTTCTATCACCTGCACCCCTGTTTCCATGCATGCCAAATATATAACACAATTGACTGCCTTATAGACTTATTCCTCCTCTCCCAAGTGGACAATGATGAAATTCACTCTTTTAAAAAATGCAGTTATACAATACTGAGGTGCTAATATGCATTATGACAAGATGCTAATTAGTGAGGCCTGTTACTTCAGTCTATTCTTCTTGGTCACACAGCACTCTCATGGGGAACAATGGAGTCTGTGAGTCTCTTATAATTAACTTCACAATTCAGAGTCTTACTATAATTAGTAATGATCTTAATCCTATTATATGCAATGCCAGTATCTTGCTCAAGATTGACAAGAGTGGCCACAGAAGATCTCTCTTGTGTGGTCCCTTCTCTTTCCTCCTCCTGCTATATATGCAAGCGGAAAGGCAGCATGGTTTGCTTGTCTCAGATGCACTCAAAAAGGGAACCTTTTTCATGGAAGGGAAAATCACTTTTACTTACTTACTTAGGCGATCCCTTGTTGTCTGAGTAGGATTGTCCTCCAAGATCGGTGTACTGGAGGTGGGTCCATAGGAGACTGTGGAGCCCTATTCTTGATCTGCATCTTCTCTTGCAGTGAGGGCATTGGTTTCAATGTGGAAGGCAGTCCCAGTCGGGGTTAGCTTGACACACCTTCCTCTTGGCACATTTCTCTCTTTTGCCCTCCATTTGTGCCTCTTCAAATTCTACAGCACTGCTGGTCACAGCTGACCTCCAGCTGGAGTGCTCAAGGGCTAGGGCTTCCCAGTTGTCAGTGTCTATGCCAGAGTTTTTTAAGTTGGCTTTGAGCTTATCTTTAAATCTCTTTTCCTGCCCACCAAAATTCCGTTTTTTGTTCTTGAGTTTGGAGTAGAACAACTGCTTTGGGAGATGGTGGCCGGGCATCCAAACAACATGGCCAGTGCAGCTGAGTTGATGGCGGAAAACCATTGCTTCAATGCTGGTGGTCTTTGCTTCTTCCAGCATGCTGACATTTGTCCTCTTGTCTTCCCAAGAGATTTGCAGGATTTTTCTGAGGCAGCGCTGACGGAATTGTTCCAGGAGTTGCACATGACATCTGTAGACAGTCCATGTCTCGCATGAGTATAGCAGGGTTGGGAGGACAATAGCTTTATAAACAAGCACCTTGGTATCCCAACGGATGTCCTGGTCCTCAAACACTCTCTGCTTCATTTAGAAAAATGCTGCATTCACAGAGCTCAGGCGGTGTTGTATTTCAGTGTCAAAGTTGACTTTTGTGGAGAGGTGATTGCCAAGGGAGCGGACATGATCAACATTTTCTAATGTTACACCATTAAGCTGTATTTCTGGCATTGGAGAGCTATTGGATGGTGACTGCTGGAAGAGCACTTTGGCTTTCTCAATGTTCAATGACAGGCCGAGCTTCTCGTATGCTTCTGCAAAGGTGTTTAGAGTGGCTTGTAGTTCTTCTTCTGAATGCTTACAGACAACGTCATCAGCATATTGGAATTCTATAACATATGTTGTTGTAACCTTGGTTTTGGCTTTCATGCTCTGGAGACCCTTAGTAATTCCATTTGGCAGGAAGGAAGAAATATATCATTATCTTCTGAAGCCCTTTTCCAGGGCACACGCTGTCAACATCTCATGCCATTTCAAACTGCATGATATAATAGTAGTAATAATAATAACTTTATTTGTATTCCGCCCCATCTCCTCAAGGGGACTCAGAGAGGATTCCAACATACTCGTACAATGGTAAACATTGAGTGCCTCCATAAAACAAAGAAATACTGACATAAAATCCTAGAAAAACCCCACATATGAAAATAACATTAAGACCTGATATGGCAGTGTAGTTGGGGCCATAGCCACTACCTAGCCCTGATGGACTGGTAGCAGGAGTAAGGTGACTCTTGAGGGGTGAAGGTCATTGCAGACAGGAAGTAGTGAATAGGTGTCCTCAACAGTAATGAAAAGACTTAGGACCCTATCACACTACACTACTATAGTGCTGTGATTCTTGGACCATCCTTATTGGAACTGTTCTGTACCCCAAGCTAACACTCTCAGGGTCCTTCTACACTTCCCCCAAACCTGGTTTTAACCCAGGTCCTCAGGTTTCTGTCCCCACTCCTAATCCAAAACCTGACATTTAGGGGGGGGGGCTGCTCCATCCCCCCCCCCCCGAAAAACTTAACTAAGGGGCCTGCTGGCAGAGTTCTCCTGATGAGGACTGCTGATGATCTTGGTAGGGATTTCTTGCTATCTTTTCTAGTTGTGCAAAGAGCTTTCAGATAAGCTTTTATTACTTGCTTGTCAGTAACTCCCAAGTATTATTGAAACAGAGGACCTTCTTGATTTCCCTTTCAACTTGTTTATTGACCTACTAATTTCACGAGCAGTTTCCTCTTTAGTAAACAAACGTGACTGCATTCAAATTCTTAATTTGGTGTATCTAAATATTTCTTGTTTCAATGTTTTTGACCATGCCTTTCTGTGGAACTGAGGACTTACTTCATGTTTATATTTGTAGGTCATCAGCATACACATATTTTATTACAGTGAATATTGAAATCACAATAATATTTTCTATCCTTCAGAATACAGGTCTTTTTAAACATTTGAAGGTAAATGTAAACTTGTTTCTGAGAAAGTCACAGGCTGAAGTCTTTTATACCAGTTACAATTGGGTAACACAGAGTAGTACATTTGTGGCTATCTTGTGGCCTCTAGTTTAGGACCATCTGGGAACTGTGAAGGCACCAGACTCTGCCTGATCTCTGAAACTAAGCAGGGTCATCCCTGTTTAGTTCTTGGAAGGGGGAAGACTGCCTATGAATACCAGAAGAAAGAATTGGGAAAACCACAATTACTATTGGTATCTATTTGTGTGTTTTCCCGGTTATATCTTTTACCTTTACTATTCCTTACCTAAGAAAACTCAATGAAAGTAATGAAATTGCCACAAAACAACATGCAACATAAAGGGACCATGAACTCACTGGACAGGGCCGTAGCCAGGATTTTGATTGGGGGGGGCTGAGTTTGGTTCGGGGCTGAGACTGGGTGGAAGAGGGTCTACCCTAGCAAACCTTTTGTATTGTTATCCCAATAACCCCATTAATGTGGGATATAATGAGCATGGTGATCAGATCATGATATAAGTGCACATAACAGTTTAAATAATGTACCAGTAAGGCCTTTTCGCGGACCACCCTGAGAATTTCGGGGGGGGGGGCTGAAGCCCCCTTAGCCCCCCCTGGCTACATGCCTGTCACTGGATTAATCTTAGGGAGGAGGCAGACTGAGAACAAGATAAACATTCAAGCAGAATGTGTTTCATGATTTGTGTTTCAGGTCATAGTGCCCTTAGTCTAATTAAAAGAAGGATTTCAGATGTAATAGATATACTGAATGGTGATTTGCATACATAGAACAAAATTGGTCCTATGTTGCGCGCGCGTGTATATATATATATGGATGTTTTCAGGAAAGAGAGGAAAGAACATTGAACCATCATCTTCCATCCTTTTCTGTAGCTGTTTGGAAATAACCAAAGAGAAAGACAGGAGAATGGAGGGGACTGGGACATTTTTGATTGTTCTGCTTGCGAGTCTTCTGCTTCTCTGTTTTCTGAAACAGCAGTGGTCATGCCGACATTATCCCCCTGGGCCTCTTGCCCTTCCTGTTATTGGAGGCATATGGAGAATTAACTTTGGAATTGGATTTAATGAAGCAACATCAATAAAGGTAATTTTTCCTAAATTATTAAGTAATGAATATGACTCAAAATTAGTGAAAATCATTGTGCATGTTTTTCCTATGGTAGCTGTGGATAAAGGAATTGTGAGTTACAAAAAAAATCATAGTTAAATGTATGACATGAAAACATAGTATTAATATGTTTGGTTGTTGTACTTTCATTAAAGTTTTTCCACAGTTTGGAGATTTTGCTTACTCGAGATATAACTCGCAGACTCTTCTAGGCAGCCTAGACATTGTGTGTTATCAGTCCAAAATATAACTTTTCCCAGCTCTGTTTTTTGTTCCAAAGATTTCCCCAGTGGTACCAACAGTGCATGAATGTACAAGGAACAGAATACTTCTGTGTATGCAGTGAGACACGTTCCCTCCCTCTGGTCCACGCAGTCTTCAGAGTTTCCCACATATCTGCTGTGGATGATCCTTCAAGGCCCAGAGGAATTTTGATGACATGAAGGGAACCAGGGTGAAAAAAATTTTCCTCCTTCACAGAATCAGTTCCATCAATAGAATAGCTTCATAGAAACTACATCTGATAAATATAATAATATAGATGAGGTGTAGGATGTTATATAGAAATGAAGGGGAGGGTGGATGGCAAGAAATCCCATGGAATAATAATAATAATTTTATTTTTATACCCTGCCTCCATCTCCCCAAAGGGACTTAGGGTGGCTTACATGGGGCCAAGCCCAACAGTTAAGATGTAACACATTAAAATGCATATCAACAAAATAATAACAAAAACAATATGATGAAATAAAACAGAACATTCTACAGTGTATAAAACAACAGCAAATGCAACAAGCAACAGCAAGGTTCAATGTCTTGTCATGGATGGGTGGACTGGTGCCACAACATTAGAGGATAGAACAAAGGATTAAAGTGCAATTGTCATATAACAGCAATGATAATAAGAACAATTTACCATTAGGGATTTGGATATAACAACCGTAAAGTGCTTGAGGATACATTTTTTGGGTTCTAACTGGGGCCAGCTATCCAGGGAATAGCCTAGTCAAAAGCACAGCATTTACACCTTTAAGTCCCTATGGAGGGTGGAGAGGGAGGGTCCTAGCCTGATCTCCTTGGGGAGAGAGTTCCAGTGGCGGGAAGGGGGGGGGGCACAACTGAGAAGTCTCTTTCTCTCGTCCCCACCAACCATGCCTGAGATGGGGGTGGAGGCGAGAGAAGAACCTCACCAGAAAATCTCAAAGAATGTGTGGATTCATAGGGGAACAGAGGTGGCCCAACCCACTACGCGAAGTAGGCGGCCACCTACTGCTCCGCGTTAGCAATAGCAGTCTTGGGTGCCTGCCCGTGCACTTCCCTTGTCTTGTTTTTTGAGCCTGCTGTCCCGTATTGACAGGTGGCAGCCGGAGGCGAGGCACTACTTCAGCGCCTTTCTTGTTCCTGTCCCTCACGTGGCAGGCATTCCAAAGCGCTTACGCACACACGAGAGAGAAAAAAGGGGAGCTCTGATTGGCTGTGGCCTGCATGGTGATGCAGGAAGAGGCCCCTTGCCTCGCAACGCCTCGAGATTGGCGAGAAATTTACACTCAGTGAGAGTGAGGAGAAGGAGGGGAAGAGAGGGAACAAGGTGAAGAAGGAGAGGAGGAAGAAAAACACCTCACTGCCGCCAACGAGCTGCTATTGCTGCTCCTCAATTCTTCTTCCACATTCCACCTCTTTTCCGTTCCGTCTGCTTCGGCCCCACGCGAGGGCTGCTGGCCTGAAGGGACGGTAGCGGAGACTGGCTTCTTGCATGCCGTGCTCAGCCTCCTGGAGAAGCCCAGCACCACCGTCCGGTTCTTCAAGCAGGGCTGCGGCGACTACTACACCTTCTTAGCGGCCGTAGAGAAGCGCCTCTGCTGCCCTGTGGCCCTGGCTCCAGAGGTGGCTGCAGCCGTGGAAGAAGCGCTTCTTCAAGATGTGGGGAGTCAATTTGCTCAATGCTTTATTATTAAGTTAGATAAACGTTTAACATTATATTATATAAGCTGCTAAAAACATTTACCTTTGTGATTGATGTACTACGACTTGTAATGGATTTTTGTTTGTTGCAATTTTGGGAATCCATTGCCTTTTGTGTTCTCTGTGTCATCTGACATGGTAGTTGTTAGAGTTTTAAAAGTGTTCAAGTTGATTTGTGTTGAGGAAAACTTGATATTAAAATATTATCCACTCAAGTGAAGGGGCTAGAGGCTGGCTATGTTGCCACACCCATTGCAATGATCCCAGGTGGCGTGGCACTTCTGAAGGACAAAAGTTTGCTTCCTTCAAAAGGAGGAAAGGTCTATTCTCCTGGGGCTGCCTTCTCCAAAACAAAAGTGATTGACAGACTCAACAAGCATGGGATTGAGTTCTCTGTTATTAGCAAGCCTGAAGTCTGAAAAATCTGAAGAGACAGCATGACCAGGAAACCTTTGTGTAGTACTTATAGACCAAAATAACAACAAAAACTTACAATTCTTGCTAAGTTTAATAAAATATTTGCATACTTTGAAAAGTTAATTTGTGTTGATTTTATATAATACTAGCTGAGGACCCGGCGGTGCCCAGGTTATTTGAGGAAGGCATTGTGTGCCAAGGTTGGTTCCTATTAGATGTTTATGTGCCTTGCAGTGGTCTCAGGAACTTAGTGAAGGTACTGCGAGTACCGGGGGCCTAGTCAGGAAAATAAAGTTAAGGAAGCCTAACAATATCCCATGAGCTGAGGCCTAGTCAGGAAAATCAAGTTGAGGAAGCCTTTCTGTCAATTTTGGTGCTGGTTTGTGTTTTATAGGGGCTTTAGTGTTGTTTCGGAAGTGAATGACGTGAAGGTACTGCAAATCCCATCATTCGTGGCCCCTCCTGCCCTAAACCACACCAGGTAGTCAAGTGGGCCATTGGTTGCCTGTTTGCCAAGTTTGGTCCTGATCTGTCAGTGCTGAGGGCCTCAGTGGCTGACTGCCTGAGGCCTGTCCCTTTCCCTCTGAGTCACTTTAGAATTTTGAATGTGGTTGGCCATTTGGAGGCAGTTATGCACATTCCATTTCAGTGGCAACCAATCCCCTCTGTCTGGGGCCGTAGAATGTTGGAGTTCTGAGGCTGGCCAGTTAGAGCCCATTATGCAAATAATTCCACAATGGCAGCCAATCGAAACGCTGGCACATATTCCTCCGGTCGCTCGCTCGGTCGCTCGGCTGCAAACACTGACTTTTATTACGTGTAATAGAAAACCATATGCACATAATGTCAGTAAACTGGTGGTTTGTGAGGTAACTCTATATTCACCTCTACCTTTTATCTTTTATTTTTCAGTAATTGGTTGGGGGCGCCAAAATAATGTTCACCTACCATTTAAAATTACCTAGGACCAGCCCTGTAGGGGAAGGTGCGATCATGAAGATAAGCATGGATGGAATGTAAAAATGTTGGGATTTAAAGCTCTGCGAAGTCTTTTGTATGTAATGGAAAAGCACACTGGTCATACCTAGGATAACACTAAATAGACATCAAAGAGATGGTTGGGACAGTCCGTATCAGCATTAAATTGAAAGTATGGGTTGCATGGGGTGATGGAATTGACCAGCACCTTTGAGCACTAGCTTAGGTACCTAGTGATGCCTGAGTTAGGTATTTGATAATGAAAAAAATTAGAAGAAGTATTTGTTTTTGGGATTTTAGCAATGGTTCCATTAGAAAATGCATAAGGATGTGGGTAAACTATAACTCTATCATCCTCTGTCAATTTCTTAGCTATGGTTTTAACTGTTGTGTATTCTTCTTATGTAAACCGTGCCGAGCCTTTGGGAGTGGCGGTCTAGAAATTGGAGTAATAAATAAATAATAAATAAATTGTCCCCAAACTCCACAAGTATTTAAAGTTGATGGAAATGTGTACCAAGTTTGGTTCAGATCCATCATCAGTGGGGTTCACAGTGCTCTTTGGATGTGAGCAGACTGATCATGATCATAGAATCATAGAATAATAGAGTTGGAAGAGACCTCGTAGGCCATCCAGTCCAACCCCCTGACAATAATAATAATAATAATAATAATACTTTAATATTTGTGAGTCGCCCTCCACCGGCGGTGCTCCGGGCGACTTACAACAGTTAAAACCCTAGGGTGAACAATGTACAACAGTTTAAAAACATGGAATATAAACAGGAGGGGTGGCTCAAGTAGTCCAGGGTACCGAGCCAGTCCCGAACGCTAGGCGGAAGAGCCAGGTCTTCAAGGCTGGCCGGAATCCAGATAGAGTCGGAGAGGCTCTGAGGGTGGGCGGCAGTGAGTTCCAAGTCGAAGGGGCCGCGACGGAGAAGGCTCTCCGCCGAGTTTCCGCCAGTCTAGCCTCCCGCACTCCAGGGGTAGTCAGGCGGTCACCGTTGATGGAGCGTGCTGGCCTCTCGCTGCATTGGGCCGTCAGCCGGTCACTCAGATAGGAAGGCCCAATGTTGTGCCGGGCTTTAAAGGTGAGCACCAGGAGTTTGTAAAGGGCTCTGAACTCTAGGGGCAGCCAGTGAAGTTCTTTAAGAATGGGGAAATGTGATCCCTCACTGATGACCCAGTAATGAGTCTGGCTGCGGCGTTATGGATACGTTTCAGCCTCTTAGTTGTTGTCTGGGGGAGGCCCACATATAGGGCGTTGCAGTAGTCGAGGCGTGAGACGACAGTGGCATGGACCACTGTTCTCAAGGCCTCTGGTGGAAGGTAGGGAGCCAGCCGACGGGCCCTACGGAGATGGAAAAAGGCGCCCTTAGCTGCAGCCTGGATCTGGGCCTCCATCGTGAGATTTTCGTCTAGGATCACTCCCAGGCTTTTCACCGCCGGGGCTGGAGCCAGGGACTCGCCCTCGAAGAGTGGAAGTGGTGGGCGGGGGTCGGGACGACCCGGCCAGAGGATCTCCGTTTAGCCGGGTTGATCTTGAGTCTATATGCCCTGAGCCAGCTCGTCACCGCCCTCAATCCTAGGCTGAAACTGTCCGGTACTGATGATGACCCTGGGTCAAGCTTCAAGAGCAGCTGCGTGTCGTCTGCGTATTGGTAGCAGGAGAACCCATGGCTCCTAGCAATATTAGCCAGGGGCTGGATGTAGATATTAAAGAGGGTGGGAGATAGAATGGCACCCTGAGGGACTCCACACTCCAATTCGTTTTTCAAAGAGACTTGACCCTGCCACTCGACCGCTGCGAGCGGCCTCGCAGGAACGATTCCAGCCAGGCCAGAGCTCTGTCTTGATCCCGGAGGCCGCTAGGCGATGGAGAAGCAGGTCGTGGTCGACGGTATCAAAGGCCGCCGTAAGGTCCAAGAGGACTAGGATTGCCGAGCCTCCCGATCCAGTTGTCGACGGATGTCATCAGTGATTGCCACGAGAACGGACTCCACTCCGTGGCCCCGCGGAAGCCCGACTGGGACGGGTCCAAGCCCCGGATTGATCCAAGAAGACCCAATTTGGCTTTCTACTGCTCGTTCAAGGAGCTTGCCCAGGAAGGGTAAGTTGGCAACCGGGCGGTAGTTAGCAGGAACCTCGGGGTCAAGCGATGTCTTTTTCAAGAGGGGGTGACTCTCGCCTCTTTCAGGGAGTCCGGAAAGGCACTTGTTTCAAGAGAGAGATTCACCAGGTCCTCAGAGCACCGGACAAGATGTCAGTATTGGACTTGATTAGATGTGATGGGCAGGGATCCGTTGGGCAGGTCGTCGCTCTCGCCCCGGTCACCAGCTTTCTCACCTCCTCCGTTGTTAGGGGGCTGAACTCTGAGAGACGCTGTCCGGTTGCCCGGATGGGGAGCTGGGACCTCAGGCCGTCTTCCTCGGGGATCGATGGTAAGTCCTTCCGAAGGGCCGCGATTTTTCCAATGAAGTGTCTTTGGAAGTCGTCAGCTGTTAACGCCGAGTTGTTAGGTTCCCTTTGTGGGGGCGAGGAGACTCCGGACAACTTTGAAAATCTGCGCCGAGTGGGAGCCCGCAGCAGAAATCTGGGCTGCGTTATGGGATCTCTTCGCCTTTTTGATCTCGAGTTCATATAGCCTGTGCTGGGCTCTATAGGCGGCTCTGGTTTCCACGCTCGGCTTTCGTCGCCAGGAACACTCGAGTTGCTTCCTCCGATGTTTTATCTGCTTCAGGTGTGTTGTAAACCATGGAGAGCAGGTTTTCCTTGGGCGAAGGGGGCGCCTTGGGGCGATCTGATCAATGGCCCTAGAGAGCACACTATCCCATCTGGCGACCAGATCTGACAGAGATCCTCCGGGGACTTCCAAGGGTTCCAGCGCCGCTGCAAAAGCCTTTCTACAAGAAGTAGAAAAATTGCATTCAAAGTACACCTGACAGATAGCCATCCAGTTTCTGTTTAAAACCTTCCAAAGAAGGAGCCTCCACCACACTCAGGGGAAGAGAGTTCCACTGCTGAACAGCTCTCACTGTCAGGAAGTTCTTCCTAATGTTCAGGTGGAATCTCCTTTCTTGTAGTTTGAAACCATTGCTCCTTTGCATCCTAGTCTCCAGAGCAGCAGAAAACAAGCTTGCTCCCTCCTCCCTATGACTGTCCTCACATATTTATACATGGCTATCATGTCTCCTCTCAGCCTTCTCTTCTTCAGGCTAAACACGCCTAGCTCTTTAAGCCGCTTCTCATAGGGCTTGTTCTCTAGACCCTTGATCATTTTAGTTGCCCTCCTCTGGACACATTCCAGATTGTCAACATCTCTCTTAAATTGTGGTGCCCAGAATTGGACACAATATTCCAGGTGTGGTCTAACCCAGGGCTGTCCAACTTCTACGGGCCCAAGGACCGGAATTCCAGTCACTGATCACCTGGGGGGCCGAAGGGTCTGCCTCCGACCCGGCTCTGCCCCCTCCCCGGCTCCGCCCCTGCCCCTCCCCGGCTCCACCTCCTCCCCGGCTCCGCCCCCTCCCTGGCTCCAATTTACTTACAATTGACCTTGAGTTGTGGAGTTGTAGTTCACCTCCATCCAGAGAGCACTGTGGACTCAAATAATGATGGATCTGGACCAAACTTGGCATGAATACTCAATATACCCAAATGGGAACACTGGTGGATTTGGGGTAATGTTTCCTAATACCTTTGAGTTATTTGAGTCCACACTCAAATTGGGACACACCAAAAAAAACCCAAACACCTCAATGCCGTCGCAGGGCTTGATGGGGCCTCCTTTCCCAGAGGCGGGTGGAGGAGGCCCAAAGAGCTCCCTCCTTCCCTGAAGGGAAAACAAACCGCGGAGGCAGGCGCAAAGGAAGCCACGTTGCACCCTGCACGCGGGGGAAGGCAGCACAACAAGGGGGAGGGGGCGCGGAGGAGGGGAAGAAAGCATCGCCAAGGAAACCGCCGCTGAAGGACCCCTCCCCCCCCTCACCCAACGTCCCACAGTTTTTATATTGATTGATTCGAGCCAGGCCCTTCCTTACCCATACTGCGGGAGCCCCGCCACAGGGCCGAAGCGCCAACGCCGCCGCCACCCCAGAAGAGCCCCGCTGGAGCCGAGGCCAAGCTCAGGCTGGGTGCGGCGGCTCTCCTATCCGTGGGGCGGGAAGCGAGGGCTCTCCACAGGAAGAGGACGGAGCCAGGAGGGGCTTTCCCTACCTCACTCCCCTCCTCCCTCTCTCTGAGGGAATGGGGGCTGGTCTGGAAGCCGCCGCATGGGAGGAGGAGGCGCGCGCCCAGGCCGGCCGCAAATCCCGCGGGACCCAAGATTTCAGCAGCTATCGCGAGACTACGCAGCCACAGACGGGATTTCGACCTCCCTCGAAATCCCGTCTATGGCTGGCGTAGTCTCGTGATGCTTGCCTAAACCCGGAAGTAGGTATTTTTTTTTTTAAAAAAATTTAATTTATTATTTTTTATTTGTATTTTATTAAAACAAGTTAGGGGGCCATAGGGAAGGGGCTCGAGGGCCATGTATGGCCCCGGGGCCACCTGTTGGACAGCCCTGGTCTAACCAATGCAGAATAGAGGGGAATGTGTGCCAAGTTTGGTTCAGATCCATCGTCTGTGGGGTCACAATACTCTTTGGATGTGGGTGGACTGCAACAAATATCATTCTCTTTTATTGCCCTACAAGTCCTGTCAGTACTTAAATTTGTTCATGATTGGTAAATGTATGCCAAGTCTGCTCCTATCGCACTCTAGATACTTGAAATCTCCCTTGATAAACCACAGAGTCCAGCTGAGGTATAAAAGGTTTATTAAGAATAACTGGTTATAGGAAAGAGGCTAGAAGTCAATCTAGAATGCCTTAAAGTGGCACCAAGAAAATAGCAGCAGTATTCCAGGAAGGTGGCAATGGATTATAGTCCCGTAGCAATCAGGATTCAAAGCAGGATTCAAAGCAGGCAAAGTCTCTCTCTGGCAGCAATGAGTTGCCCTCCTTTAGCAATCAGGAACAAAGCAAACAATGCAAAGGGTGGTGCCCAAACGGGCCAGATCCAAACAGGGCAGCCAGCAAGCTGGGCAGGTAAAGTTCTTAAACAGGAAGGCCGAAAGGCCTGTTCAGGAATCCATGGTCTTGAGATGCAAAAGTTGGCTCGAGATGGAGAGCACTTCCAATACCAAACAGTTATAGTTCTGTAACCCTTTGTGCCATGGTTCACACGATGGATTGCAGCTGCTGTTTAGCTGACCTCAGCAGCAAAGGTATGTGAGCCCAATTAGCGCCCACATCTGTGGAAAGGAGTCAACCCATCTTCTGGTCTTCAGCGTCTCTGCTTATTGCCGGGCATAACAGTCATGGCCTTGAATGTTTGAACCTGCCTGCCTTGCAATGGATTCACAGGGGAAAGACAGACAGGCTTGGAGGATGCCTTGATGCCAATATGGCTGAAGTGTGGTTCTAGGGAAACTAAGGCCTGGGGCCTGACAGCTCCAGATCCATTGTGGGTTAGGTTCAGAATACTCTTGATTATGGATGAACCGTAACTCCCATCATTCTCTGTTATTGCCCCCAAAACCCTATCAATACTTGAAGGTGATCATGATGGATATTAGGCTTGGTTGATCCAAAAAAAAAAGGTTCAAAACTTGTTTTGGATGTAGGGGTTGTTGGTGGTTGGATTCTAAAGTCACTTCCGATTTTTTTTAAAAAATCAAAACTTTCTGAAAATTCTGAAATGTTTGAATTGATTCATTAATGGCAGACACGCGCACAATAGGAAAAAACCAGCAATGGCACTGGGGAAACTTCAGGGGATACTCCCTCACTCATTTTTAGACTAATCCTGATGATAGAACATATGGACCACTGTTAGCTCACCAAATTTCATAAACTTTGACTTATCCATGGATGTTTGGTGAATTTTCAAAGTTTTTATAAAAAAAAATTTTTAAATAATAAAGAAAATCTCTTCTTGGTTTGATGGTGTTATTTCCTGTTTCATTGGTCAGTCTTTACTTTGAAAGTAGTTGTTCTACTCCAAACTGTATTAAATTGGTGTTAAATTGGTGGAGAACAGAAATCATAGTTGAAACCCCATCAAGGGACATTTAGACTGATCCCCCTTTTTCTGGGCAGAAAGGTACCATCCAAACTTTCCTGACATCCATTTGTTTCCTCCACGGAGTTGGAAGGGACCCTCAAGACACATCCATCCATTTATTCCTATTTGCAGATGCAATCAATCATTTTATTTTATCATTACTTACTTACGTAAATGGCTGGCTGTGGCTGGCCTCCCCAGTGCCTTGTTCATGGCATACAGGCCAAAGTGAAATGATTGCTTTTTATGCAGCCTATGTGTCATGATGCAGGGTCTCGGCCCAGCCCCTTAATCACACACACAGAGACGGTAATCAGCTAACTATTTATTGAATAATAAAAAACAGGTGAAAAGGATAATTGTCCATAAAAGTATTAAAAATGCAATCAAAATGCTAAAGAGTTCTTAGGGAATTCCAAAGGCAAAAAGCTTGGCAAAAGTTCCGCAAAAGCAATGCGGATCAAAACAGACTTGGTCCATGGGAATCAAACAAGGCAAAATTCAAGGAATCAAGGCCCAAGAAACTTCTTGGCAAGGCACGAGCCGACAACCTGGCTCCGTGGATCTTCGCTCGCTTCACTCCCTTCAGATCAGAAGTGGCCGAGCTACTGAGGATCCGTTCCCACGGATCCTATACTTAATTCCCCTGGTGAGACCCCCGATGCTCTAGGCTACGGCGCCAATCTGTGCTACGGGATCTAGCGCTCCTCTGCCGCTCTAGGCTCTAGTGCCATTCCCTCCTGCTGGACTCGATGCTCTGTCTCCTATCAAAGCTCCGTCCTTGCCTCCCAGCACCTGGGTCGCTATCTTCATGAGAGCCAGACTCCCTTTCAGCTTCCATGGACTCATCCTCCGCTATCTCCCTGACCCTTTCCTGCGACCCGAAACCACCTGGTTTCTCATACAGATTATCTGAATCAGCAATTTCAGTGTCGGCCTGACTTTCCCAGCTATCATAGCCATCCGGCCAGCCATCATCCCATGCTAAGCTTTCTGTAGGAGAGGAAGGCCCCGCTACCTCATCATCCCCTTCCTCCATGTCCTCATCAGCTGCAGTTGGCCCTAATGCAAGTGGGACCCCCGGGGCTTCCCCCTGCCCCCCAGGCACGAAAGGGACCTATGTTATCTTGGCTTTGCAAAAGTTGCTTATTGCTTTGCTGCCTTCTTTAGACACCTTTGTAGATTCAATCAGTTTATTTTATATTTATATGAAGACTGCTACAGACAGCTATAGGGGAGGGGTCCTTCAGCCATTTTGGCTAATGAGCAGCAAGGTAGTGTGGGAAATGCAGTATAATGGAAAACACAGAAGGCTAAACCCTTACTCATGGAAAAGCCTCAATATAAACGTGACTGTATATCAATTAACCATGTAAGGCACTAAGAACCCTAATATAAATGTATCAATAACACACAGTGGGTGAATCCTGGTCACACCAAAAACATATAAGGATATATATCAAGGAGTCCCATCGTGTTTTGTTTGCGTTAAATATAGTATAACAACAGGGCCTTTTCAATCTCTATCATTCGGAGCCTGGCCTTCGCAAACTACAACAACGGCTGTAGTTAGTCATGCCTACCTCATCACTCTTTGCATCACTGGGGAGGGAAAACATGAGAATTTAAAACTTTTAGGGTTTTACCAAAGTTGCTTAATGGTTCTGAAAATTAAAATAACCTTAGGATACATCCGAACATTATGGAATATTTCCGGAAAAAAAGGTTAGTGGTTGAAATTCGGATTTGCTCCTCCCACCTTTCCTGCATGGTTCAAAACTTCTTCCAAAAGTTGGAAGCTTTTTAGGAGTTTCAGGCTCTTCCAAATGACCTATCCAACCCTAATGTATATGTGTGCTAAGTTTGGTCCAGAGAGACATGTTTCAACTTAGATAGAGACAGGTGGTTTTTCATGGACATCATGCTACTTCTGGAGGTGCAGTGATGAAGAACATGGCTTGATAAGGATTTTGTAGTTACTTTTTCAATTGTAAGGAAATCATGCAAAGTAACTAAATGGTTACTGGCAGAAAAGCACAATTGAGCAGTACAACAGATATGATAAAAGAGGTCATTAATTGATATTTAGTGTTGATAAAAAAGAAACACTTTTCAAAAAGTCTCCCACAGAGGCATTGCAAAAAGGCAGTGACATTATGTTACCGGTACACTACATTTCAGATGTACCAGTAAGTGCCTTGAGGGAGATGGTTTTATGAGACAGGAGAGAATGGGAGAAGGGCAGTTCTCAACTCAAATCTCAAATGAAATAGAGAGTGGGGATATTACTATAGCCAGAAACATCCGAAGGGATGATCTTAATATGGTTACTATTCCTATCCTGGCCTGAAATCATTGCTTCGTCTGATTGTAACTGTTCTTCTTCTTTTTGCATTGATTCAAATGGCAGTTGGCAGAAGAGTATGGAGATATTTTTTGTATGTGGATGGGACAAATACCAGCTATAATATTTTCTGGATTTGAAGCTGTGAAAGAAGTATTGATTGATCATTCGGAAGACATCTCAGAGCGGGTACAGACACCGTATCTTACAACTATGGGAAGAGGAAAGGGTAAGTTGTGAAGAGCTATACTAGGACATCTCTCTCCCGAGAAAAGACAAAGCACTAAACAGGAAATAAAGCAAAGATAAATCCATAGCACAGCCACAGCCAGGCCATACTATTGTTGTCGAGGCCAACAGTTCTCAAGCCGCAGGTCGTTCCACGAGTGAACAAGTCCCAACTTCAGCACGCACGCCTGTTCCCGGGTGGAAACCCACACGTCCTTTCCCTAAGCCTCGCTGGAGTCTGTCCATAAGGCTACTTCTCTTTCTGGTTTTCTCCCCATTTCTCCTGAATTTTTATATTTTTTTTCTCTTCTCCCGCTTCCCGGGCGCCTTAAGACTGCGAGGAGAGCTGCGTCAAGGGAAAGATGCGGTAGCTCAGCGGCAGGGGCCAAGGCGGTTGGGACGGGAGTCCCGGGTTCGGGACCCCCAAAGGGAGGAAAGGAACTTGTTTTTTGTTTTACACTCTTTATCTTTATTCTCCTCTTTTCCCCTCTCCCCTCACTCTTGAGATGTCTCTGAGCTCAGGAAGAAGAGTTTTGAGAAAGGAATTGGCCTATGAAGCAGGGGGGCCATATCTGCTTATGTTGGGCTGACAGCAGGAAAGCAGAAATCATAATAAAGGTTCATCCC